>JAGQDJ010000076.1:107472-381859 GCA_022885665.1 Triops longicaudatus
AAAAAAAAAAAAAAAAAAAAAAAAAAAAAAAAAAAAACGGCATCGGCCCATGCGGCATTTGTCACAATACCACAGAGACCACTCCGTACCAGGAAAATAGGAGATAGTTGTTGTCATAAACTGGAAAAGTATATTTTATTGAAAGTGAACGTATTTTTGGGACTCGCTTAACGTTAATTTCGCCTAAATCAGCCAAAGGTCCATCGGTAGTCTTACGTTGATTACCTCCGATACGCAGTTTTCTATTTAAGAAGACCGTTTTCAAGCATGAACTCCACGTGAGAGGCTTTTAAACAAAACTTGAACCTTCCAAACAGTAAAGTATGGTTAAAAAGACGAAAAGCGTCAAGCCTGCCGGCTTTTCTAAGGTAAAATTCTTACTACTTAAATCTGCTTTAGGTTATGCTAAATAAATGTTTGCGTTCGTAGAACAAGCGTAAACCCAAACATTCATTTGTGAAAGCGCCCAAACCAGACGAAGATAATTTTTCGGAAAATGAAGATTTTGACGACGGTGACGGTAATGGTGACGACGGTTTTAACGACATGGAAGATATCCCGTTTGACGATTTTGCTGGAAAAAACGGGAATGAAGATGGGGACGAAAATAGTGCCTCCATGGAAGTGGACGACATTCTGTCACCGGCTCAGACACAAGTGAAATCGAAATCCAAAAAGAAGGCTACAAAGCCTTTGACTGCCGACGAACTTAATAGCCTTAAAGAGACTGAGGATTTGTTTCAGTCGAACATATTTAAGCTACAGGTTCGTTTCTTCATAACTTGCTTTGATTTATGAAGAAAAATATTAATGAAATATTCTTAGATTGAAGAACTGTTGAAAGAAGTGTCTTTCAAAGAAGGACGCAAACCAGCTATCGAGCGATGGTTCGACGCTTTTAAATTACGTGTTTCGTCTTTCAAAAGCCTCGAATCACAGCCCGTAAGTAATATTCTCGCAATTGTTTATGTTGTTTTTAATTTGTCACATATTTTTCCTATAGTTAAACAGCGACAAGTATATTAAGAAACTTGGAGTTACGGTTCCTTACTTCCTTAAGGAAGACGACCCCAAAACATTATATAGGTTTATACCACCAACTTCTATTGAAATTGTTGGTTCATATGCCCTGAACTGCGCTTCGGGGTTGAATTCGTCCGTTGACATTCGCATTGAAATTCCAAGGGTAATGATTCGCTTCTTTAACTATACGTAATTTATTTATCTAACGTAATTTATTTTCGTTTCATTTTCTTTTTCTAATTTTATACATGTTATTTCTCGAAAGCTTATGTTTTTCGTCATTTCCTATGCAGGAATGTCTGAAAAATGTCGATCACTTGAATTTCCGGTACCTACGCAAGCGTGCACTTTATTTGGCGACTTTGGCTGGGCAACTCAAGTTGGAATCTGAGACAGTATCCAAAGTCAGGTTTGGATGCTTGTCTGGCGATGTTACTCGGCCATATTTGTTGATCAATCCTGCCGGGAAGTTGAAAGACAAAGTGTCGTTCCGCGTCCTTTTAACCCCGCCTTCAGATTTTTTCGAATCGAAGAGGTTCTTACCCAGAAAAAACAACATTCGGACCAAATGTATCACGGGGAAAGAAGTCGCTGAAGGCAAAGAGCAGCCCACTCCTCATTACAACAGTCTGTTGCTTGCTGATATGTTAGTATCTGAAATCGAATCTTACCGTAAATCAAAACTACAAGACTCTAGCGTAACACAAGCTATTGGATTATTGAGAGTCTGGCTCAAACAGCGTGAATTGGATCAGGTATGAACGTAAATAGTTGAAAATTTGGCCTAAGCTGTCATTTTTGTTTTGTTTTGTCTGAAAAATTAGGCATTAGGAGGATTTTCGACATTTATTATGTCAATGTTTCTAGCGTACTTGCTCCAAGAAAGAAAAATCTCCACAACGATGAACAGTTACCAGATCGTGCGTTCTTGTTTGCTCAGTCTAGGTATTAAAATAATTATCACCACAATGTAAATACGGTTAATTAAAAAATTGATTAAAACAATGAAGACTCTCTTTCTAATACGAAAAATGTTGATAGCTCAAGCAAAGTGGGCCACTGAGGGCATTTCGTTGGCTCCACCAACATTTTCCGTCCCTTTGTCACAGTTCCATGAGAATTTTGAAGTGGTCTTCATCGACCCAAGTGGCCAACTCAACTTATGTGCACATATGCCCAAAGCCACATTACAAAGAGTAAGCTTGACTGTTATACAAATAATTGCTTCACGTTATTTAGACTTGTGTTCTTATTCCTTCTCGTTTTGATGAATAAGGTTTCATGGGAAGCAGGTATCTCTATTGGTTTGTTGAACGCGAACTACAAACACGCCTTCGAAGTGCTTTTCATGTCCCCAAAGCCTTTTTTGCTAACTTGTGACAATATAATCAAGTATGAGGCAGTTTTCGTATTACAAGATAATATTATTAGTAATTAATGTTGATAACTTTTTCTCTTATGTTCCGTAGGCTGCCAAGTACCGCTTTACAGAAAATTACCAAAGACCTTGTAAAAGCGGCTGATTTTGCATCATATCTGCCATTAGCTGTTAGTCAACAAATCTTCCAAGTTCTGGAAAGAGCGTTGAATAAACGTGCAAGGCTTTTAGCAGTAAAACTGAGACCTAATGAAGAGTGGAATGTTAACGAAAAAAATTCGCATTATGAGGACTTGGAAATTGGACTTGTATTAGACGCGAGTGAAGCTGGGAACTTGTTAAATAAAGGTCCTTTGGCAGACACTCCCGAGGTACCCTGAAACTAATTGTTTATGCTTCTGTATCAAGCTTTGTATGTGGTAGGCTGTAGATTTCCGCAAGTTTTGGGGCAAGAAATCGGAACTTCGACGATTCCAGGACGGTACAGTAGCCGAAGCGGTAGTGTGGTCTGGGCCGAACTATGCCGGCAGACGGACGATTGTCAAACAGATTGTCGATTATATGCTGCAACAGCATTTTGAAATATCACAGGAAGAATTTCAGTAAGTTTAAAGAAAGTTGATTCATTCGTGCTGATTTACTCCGAATTTGTCATTTTAGCTATGTTGCTCATCAGTTGGAATCGTTGATTCAGTTCCCGGTGTTAGATAATCATTTGACTGTTTATGGAACGGGAGAAGAAATGGAATTGGCTGCTATAAGAGCTACAGACGAGTTTAGTAAGCAACTTCGTAGGTTAGATAATCTCCCACTGGCCATCACCGCAGTTCAAGTAATGCTCAGTTATGGAATCAGGTAGCCTGGTGTGTTTTAAGTATGACATTCTAGGGCATTGCGCCGGTACACCGGAATGCGGATGTGTTTCCCAATATACCGAATCTTCCCCGAGGACCTAAAAAGACCAGGGTGGTTGAAGGCAATCGTTATGTTCCTGTGTCAGACAAATGTGTTGTACCGACCTTTGTCAAGCACCATGACTGTTAGTAGATATAAGATTTTAATGGTTAGATACCAAATTTCGTCGTAACTGTATGAAATTTGAATTTCTTTGCATAGTACTGATTACGCTTGAAGCGAGTAATAAGTGGCCTGAGGAATACGAAGCTGTTTTAAGAGTGAAAACTGCATTTTACCTTCAGTTAGCTGCACAACTGAAAATTCAGTTTAATTTAAATACAATTCCCCATTACACACACGTCGATGTTTTCAAGGTAATTAGTTAGCTTCAACTTTGCCGTAAATAACTCAGTTATGAACAGGACGGATACGTGTTCCGGATTATGATTGCCTATCCTAGAGAAGTGGCACTGTTAAAACGAGTAACGGTCGATGGTGAATTGCAAACAAAAGATACGGAGCAATCGTTGCAATTGGAAAGGAAGATCTCGCTCTTGCCGAGGCTTACTGGGACGCTTCACGGGTTAGTAGTTTTTTATTATTATTACTTATCATATAAATCTGTCGTTTGATCCCAATGTTTTGTATAATGTATGGTCTGAACAGTTACGTGTTATTATTCAAGATTTCCATTTCATAGTCATTTTCGTTTTGCATTTATGTTGAAATCTGAAATTACTTTGGAAACGTGACGTGCTTCTTTTCTTCTAAACAGGCTTCATCAGCAACAACCAGCGTACAGCGCAGCGGTGCGCCTTGCGTTGCGATGGTTGTCGTGCCACATGTTACTGCCGTACGTTCCAGAGATCGTAGTTGAACTCATCATGGCATCCTTGTTTGTCAAACCGGGCTTGTACACCCAATTTCGTAATACCTCTGAAGTCATTCAAGGACTATGGCATCCAACAATTGAGGCGGTGGGTCCTTCTGCGCCTCAGACTGCTTTTTTGCGGTTTTTACATTTCTTAGTCAACATGGACTGGAAAGCCACGCCAATCATTGTAAATTTCGATAATTCGCTCTCAGGTATCATCAGTTATTGACAAATGGAAAAGACATAGCTCTTGTTAACAAGTATGCTCTTTAGGTGATGAGATTATTGCAATTGAGGAACATTTTCATAAAAACCGAACCAGTTTGCCACCGGTCTTCATAGCAACGCCGTATGACCATTCGGGGGTGGCTTTTACGAAAGACGGACCTTCTCTACCTATTTTGGCGAGGATAGTTTTGCTCGCCGGAGAGTCGCTGAAGCTTTTACAGACACAGTTATACTCCAAAGACGCAGATTTGAAAGTAATTTGTGGATGTTTGTATTATTCCCTGAGGTTTTATTTACTCTAGTATATCTACTTTAGAATTGTATACAAAATCATTTGTTTTATTTATGTATATGACTTTATTTGTATAAATTTTTATTCTGCTTATAGCAATGCTTCCGCCCCCCTTTGGACCTGTACGATATAATTATCCACCTAAAACCGTTGATTGTAGCTAGCAGAAACGAAGGTCTTGAAGCAGGCTCAGGAAACCCTGTACAGTTACAAGAAGTACCTCCGTCGCAAGACCCGTTCCCTGTTTACAATTTCGAACCAGTTGATTGCTTCATTAAACAGATTAGGGTACCGAAGATTTGCTTCACTAGGCAAGGACAATGTATAATTCAAATGTTTGCTAGGATTGTTATGGCGAATTTTTCCGAATTTTTTATGACCGGCATGGTGGTTTACATATTGGCTTAACTTGGATTAAGAATGCCGTCGATCCAATTGATTTTGATGTAAGTTTTCTGTTAACGAATGTGGGTATGCACTGATTTGTGTAATTGTAGGAATCGCAAGTTGGAGGTCGTACATATGAAGGAAATAAGCTCGTACCTAATATTCCAGCAATGATAACAGACTTAGGGATCTTGGGGGGAGGCTTAGTGCGCGGCATCCAGACCAAATCCGAGAAATGGGAGATTGATTGAAAGCGACGTGTCATTGTATAACGTCTTGAAAATGTAGCACAGTACACATGATTCTCATGGAATGCTCTAAAGTGAACTTGGGTTAATCCTTTCTGCAAAATTGCCTCGCTTAATGACGGTTTGAAGTGAAATGCTATACGTTAGACGTTCAATTAAATCGACTGGGTATTTAGTGGGCGTCGGACGCAAGGCCAGCTTTCTTTTATGTTTTGCCCACTTTGAATTTTGTCGTAAATTTCGTTTCCAGTTTGAACTATTTTCAATGCCATTAGACTAATTCTTCGTTGCGTTAAGGATCGCAGCTCACGCTGACACGATATTTTAAAAAAGTCTTTATTAATGGCATATTAATTTTGCACTTACAGATGGTTACAACTGCTTACAGTACTGTAAAACATGAGGATCACGCAAAACAGTAGGGGTTTTCTCTAACTGTTTTAACGCTAAAAAACTTCCTATATAAAAGAAAAATCTCCAAAAGAAAAAAAATATCCCTTTTGGATATATTTATATTTTAATTATTTTAAACGATAAAAATTCGTACCTATCGATTGATCGACAGAAACTTTGCAGTTGTAGCGCTGCTTTAAACTTGAACAAAATGAAAAAAAAAAAACGCTCTCAACACCCCTCCCGTGCGGGAAACGGCTTGGAAAACAAACTTGTAACCTTACGGGTTAAAATTTCACGTAACGAAAAGTTTTACGTAATTAAAAACTGATATTTTTTAGTGCTAGACTTTTTAACTCGTTGTAACACGTTGAGCACTAACAACCTTGCAGTTTCTTTTCCATATCGATTTATATGTACATGTGAATTCAAATTAAAGCGTTAAAGGAAACATTCGTACTTTAAACGTAACAGCTTTTCTCGTTCGTGGAGTTCAAAGTTTCGTTCAGTGGCCAATAGGTCACTTGCCCGGAATAGAAGGAATGGGCCAAACAAGCCGTTCGTTCCCGTTCATTTACGAGGAAGTACCGTTTTGTTCAAACGAAAGTAATGATTTTAGTTTCGTTCCGAAACACTGATTGTATCCCGTTCGTTCTCGTAAGGCTTTACTCCTTCCTCCAATAGGAGAAAAACTCCGAAGGGCCCTACCGGCCCTATAATTGAGTGATATTCACAGGTATGTCATTTGTTTTTAGTTCACATACCGTTAATTATTTTTTTTTACATTTCCATTAATTAAACTCATAAACTTCTTATCGACAACATTACCTTGGTGAGAAAGAAAACCAAAAGGTTAGAATCACAACCAGCGAAAATGTTACTTGGATTCTCGCGGAATTTTCTAGTTTCAAATAGGACCGTTAGAGGCGATACTTGTCAGAAGCAACTTAAACGGAAAGAAATATAAATAAGCAAGCCCGTCGTCAAAACTCTCCCATATATTCGTGATGTCGGACCCTAAAAGTATAACTGAACGGCGGTTTTTAAAATTATTTATTATAAAATATAAATTATTTGTATAGATGATAACATGTTGGGCATTTCGTGGCATGATAGTGCATGGATTCCCAATTTGAACGCGGGCAATATCATGGATTATTTTACAGAGCGAAGTAATCCCTTTTATGACCGCACGTGTAACAATGAAATAGTCAAAATGCAGCGTTTAAGCATGGATCAGCTCAAGTAATTCTAAAACTTTTCAATACAATGAGCAATTCTAACCCACCATCCTTTGTGCTATGTAGCAACATGACTGGCTTAGAGTACATCTTATTGCACGTACAAGAACCAATTCTGTACGTTGTCCGAAAGCAGCATCGACATTCAGCCAGCCAAGTAACTCCCTTAACGGACTACTACATCGTAGCCGGCGTTGTTTACCAAGCGCCTGACTTGGGCTCGGTCATCAACTCCCGCATAGTGTGACCAAATTTAAAGTCATAACTCAGCATTACGCCTCAAATGTATCATTATGTTTAGTTGACAACGGTCAGCCACCTGCAGTCCGCTTTTGACGAAGCAGTCTCTTTCTCTCAATATCATCCCTCCAAGGGCTATTGGTGGGAATTCAAAGACAAGGGCTTGAACGACAAAGATTCGAAAAAGAAAGAAAAGCTTAAAGAAGAACCTAGTTCGCTCTTCCAAAGGCAAAGAGTTGACTTGCTCCTTGCTGAGCTCACGAAAAAATTTCCTCCCAAGGTAGCTACGCCTCCCAACGTCACCGAAAACAAAAACACTCCTTCCACAGGTCGTTCATTTTTTCAGCTTCATCTCTACACAATCTTAATCTTTTTTCTCCACAGATGAGAATAAAGTTGACGTCAAAGTGGAAGTTAAAACCGAGCCTTCATCCCAAGAGAAGAACGGCCGTATTGGCACACCGAAACCTCCACAAGAAAAACGGCAGCGGTTATCGTGAATTTTGTGTATTTATGTATGGCACGTACTTCCATTTTTTGTTTTGTTTCTTTGCATACTAAATTTTTCCTACGTAAGAAAACGAGCAACATTTTCTTCTTAAGGAGGCTGAAATGCATTTAAAAATTTTTGTAATGCACCTAAAAATCTAGCTCACGTTGAAAACAGGCACAAAAATTTACGAAAATACTTCCAAAAAATAGCGTTTTCTTTCCGCTTAATCCCCTTTGTTGAAAGAAGCGAAGATTTCATTAGTCTGCTGTGTTACACGGATAAAAGTTGTGCGTTTGGGCAATTCTTTGAGTCGCGAGGCGCCCGTGTAAGTACAAGCAGACCGAATACCGCCCAAGAGATCCAGAACAGTTTTCTCTGCGTCGCCACGGTACGGCACTTCTACCGTCTTACCTTCGGACGCGCTAAGAAATTCAGTACCATTAGGTAAACTCCCTTCTCATCTCAGTTACTGTGTTAAATAGCCTCTTACCGGTACTCCGAAACTCCCCCCACGTGCTTCTTCATAGCAGTAGCTGAAGACATGCCATAAAACAGTTTGTACTGTTTCCCATCATCCTTGGTAATGATTTCACCTCCAGACTGATCATGGCCGGCTAGCATGCCTCCCAACATTACGAAATCAGCACCAGCCCCGAAAGCTTTGGCGACATCTCCAGGACATGTGCAGCCGCCATCCTAACATGTAAGAAAGATTTACTTGTCTTAGGGTTACTGATCAGGAAAAAAAATCGCCCTACGGAGATTATATGTCCTCCTAAGCCGTGTGCTGCATCCGCACACTCCAACACTGCGCTCAACTGTGGATATCCCACTCCAGCCTTCTTTCTGGTGGTGCACACTGAACCCGGTCCGATACCGACTTTGATCACGTCCGCGCCTGATAATATAAGCTCTTCAACCATTTCGCCCGTAACCACATTTCCGGCCTAGGTTTAAAAAATAAATAAATATTCTTTAAATAACTTAACCGAAGGTGAGGAGGGCAATAACTAATACAACAAATTTAACAAAAAAAAATTAAAAATAACACGTTAAAAAAATTAAAACAAAACAAATGTAAACAAAAATAAAATGTGATGAAGAATACGCACCATGATCACGTGGGTAGGAAAGGCCTCGCGAACGTTACGCACACATTGAACGAAGGCTTCGGCGTAGCCGTTGGCTACATCCAGACAAATGTAACGAATCTCCGGGATCTCTTCCAAGATTTTTGACAATTTGTCAAAGTCAGCTTGGCCCGTTCCCGACGAGACGGCGACGTATGGTAGCACATCGGGATTGTTCTTGGCGAAGTCTAGCCACGCCTCCACGGGGTAATGCTTGTGGATCGCAGTAGACAGCTTGTGCTGCTTTCCACATTGGGGTGCGAAAAACCAATGGAAAGATTGAAAAGTAAAATAAGGGGTTCCATATTACGGTAACAGTTATCATACTTTCGCAAAAGTCGCTGCCATTTCGAAGGTACCAACTGTATCCATGTTGGAAGCAATGATTGGAATGCCATTGTACGTCTGTTTCGAGTTTTTGAAGACAATTTCTCGCGTTAGGTCAACCTGGAAAGCACAGCCAAAGAGAAAAAGAAAAGAGAGAAGCAAAGTAATTAGCTTAACAAGGTCATAGACACTACGGAGATTCCGATTGTCACGCGATTTTTCATGTGTTACATGCGAGTCGCGCGATGAGAACGGGTTAGGACAGAAGATGCGACACCCGCAGAAGAATCGAGGTCTATATTTAGCACGGGATGCCGCGATACGTGCACTTTCAGTAGACGAGCACATGGGGGAAAATTTTGGTGTGGTAGAAGTGCCAGGTCGTTTTGGACACGCTGATCAATACCAAACGACGTCACACAGTTGTGATACGGTACCCGCAACAGGCAGGTGCCACTATTTATATTTATATTACCCTTGCTGTGTATAACGATTGAACGAAGACGAAGAGGAAAGAGCATTGCGGGAATTCATTATCGGACAATATCAGTTTGGCATATGGAAGAACACGGCGCTAGCAAACTGTTCAGACAGCGTACTTAAAAGGGGTTCAATAAAAAGGAATGCATGGGATAAAAGGTCGATAGAAATATACCGCATTGCCGGTTATTGACCTCACTTGCGGCAAAAACAGTTCTGGTGACAGCTAGCTACCTTGAAATGACCTTGAATGCACGCCAGCTATGCAAAAAGCACCCACCAAGCCATGATACAGTCATTGATGACTTAACAATGAAAAGTAAAAGCGAGAACATAGAAGTGAGCGAAGGATTAAGGGCAGCAGATAAATTTGCGATATAAAAGTATACTTACGTCAGCACGGCTTTTGAGCGTACTTCGCTTAGGGCGTAGTAGAACGTCTTTGAAGTCCAATTTAATATCGTTGTCAATGCGAGGCATTTTTACGACACACGGGTTTATATTTACTGACTCGAAAACTACAGTTGTTCACGTTGGCTAGCGGAAAGGCAAAAGGGCTTATTTCGCGACAGACCTCCGAGGAAAGCAACGGACCGCGAGCCAGAAACCGCGGATTTTGGCACCAGGCGATCCGTACGTGCACTGGCATGTTCAAATAGTTCCGCTTTTCCATGGCTTCCGATATATATCCTAGAGATGGCGTTACAAGCGTCGGTTGCTGACGAAATATTTTGAAAGAGCTAAAAATTTCATTCTAACCATTACTAGAGGTCTCATGCAAAATACAGAAATAAATAACAGAAACCTTATGATACTATTTTCCATGGAATGCTTTTGCATTTTCACACGCTTTCTTATACTTACTCATTGTAACAAAGCAATCCCTGGATATCATACAACCATTATATAGTAAACTTGGTAGTAAAAAAATTACTTTCAAAATTCAACATATGTTCGTTCAATATAATATTTTGTTCCAAACAGTGTATTTGCTTGATTGACCCATGCAGAAATACTACACGTACCACATATACCGCTAACGTTTGGCGCCATTGGTGCTGATGAACTAACGAGCAGTTGCGTGTTCTGGCAGCAGCATTTTTCGCACTCACTGACGGGGAGCAAGCCAGTTTGTCTTTCATTTGATTTTTCTTATCCATAAGTTAAAATATTACTATGAACATAGTCTATTGTACATTATGCATTTTATCCTACGCTTTCCTTATGAACTCAGGGGTGAGCTAATGTTCGTTGTCGTTTCCTTACATGATTCAACTGGGTATCTTAAGGATAATCATAAATATCAGTCGTACAAGTTACAGATGTTTTCACGTCATTTGGAAGAATTTTCATGTAGAAGAAATACATACAAAGATATACAAACAGTTTGGAGTTGGTTTCAAAAGCATAAGGATTGTAATTATAGAGGACGAGAGAACAAGGGAAACGACACTTATTTCTCTGTAATAATTATACACAACAAGACCTTGAACATAGTTTCTTTACTTTCAGATTACTGACCAGAGAGCGAGCCATATTACTAAGAGACTTTTCCCAAAAGAAACATTACATCAACGCCGACATGTTATTGACCAACGCGAAACTTTTCCCGATTGTACATAGATTTATATGTTCCTCCATGAAAATACTGAGCCCCTAAGACCTGTTGTACAACACGAATGTGTGCGAATACTGCCGTATGTATGTATTTATTTGTATGTATTTGTGATGGCATGTTTGAGTGTTTGTGGAGTGCCTGACTGTCAATCGTATTACCCTCAATGTAAAATAGCGAGTAGCAATGAGCTTTGCTCACGTTACGAAATAAGTGAGAGAATAAGATTAAATTTGGGGGTATAAATAAGTCTTTTGCAAAGATTTTAAAGATTAGATTGTAAAAGCCTTGATTACAGGGATTGCCGTTTAGTTTATCAAAATTCTTCGTGTGTTAAAATGTAGTTTGAATTTGCCAACTCGCGTGAAGGAGCGTACTTTAATGGCGCCCTCACTGGAGTGGGTACGTAGAGTAGGCCAATCATGATGCCCAATGTTATAAGAAAAAGGGAAATAGCTAAAGTTGATTACGGAAGGGGGAATGAGGTCCAGAAATGGCAATTTTCTGATGGCACCATTAAAGTACGCTCCCTAACGTAATGACTACGTTTATTTAAAAAGGTTACACTTAAAGAAAATAGGTGACTTGTCTTTAGTCGCATTATCATTGCACAGGGATGTAGTGTCATTAGTCTTCTTAATGCGTTATAGAAAAGTCTTCTTGAGGAAATGTGTAGTTCTTAGTCAAATTATTGTAGAATTATCGGTCTGTCTTGTTCAGTTTTGTGTATTGCTTTGGTAGATGGGTTGATTTTCAAATTTTGTAGGGGATAAAGTGAGGCGGTCCACTTTTCATAAGTTTACAGTGGTACCCTGTATAACGAAAGCATTGTGCAGCGAACAAATTGTATAACGAACTCGCTGGCGGGCGAAAAAATGACTCGCACAATAAACTCGGTCTCTTGTGACGAACCGCTTAGTGAGCAAAAAAGATTTTAAATTTGGCGGTTACGTTTCCCAGTCTGCGCGCAGGCATCACAGACGAGAACTTGGCTTCCCCACGCCAGTTGGTGAGATGTAGCGAAATGGGAAGAAACTCAAGCCCAAGCGAAAATGTGGCACCCAAAACAGGTCGAGGCGAACAGATGCTTAGACTCATTCTTCGATAATGTCTTGCGCTTCCCCAGAAACGTATTAAAGAAGAGACAAAAGCAAGCCACAGTAGTTGGATTCTTCCAACCAGAGCCGGACAAGTAAAAAAAGTAACACCTAAAAGATTTACAAACAGTTCAGTGTTAGTTAGAAAAGGCTATAAAAATGTTTATTTAATTTACATATAAATACATTAAATGAATTGAGTGATACATTGCACGTTGCCCACTACCGGGCTTTCTAAGTCGCCTGATGTGATCGGCCAAAAATGGATCAAAAGAAGACATTGTTTGAATGTACTTTCCCAAAGAGTATTAGGAGCCAGCTATGAAGAACTTATTCATCTGAAGTGTCAAGTAACTTATAGAAATTGAGGAATTTTTGTGGTTTGAAGCACGCTGAAAGAAACTCCAGTAGGTCTGCTTGAGTCAGGGTGATGTAACGTCCAATTTTGGACAGGACAGTGCCAGTTTTTCGCCGTTTTTTCAGCGTCCCGTTTTTTGGCAAGATTGTTCCGTTTTCGGAAGGAAATAAAAAGGGCGGACTGGACTACGACAGTTGTAGGATTCACTTGTTAGAGATATAGGCTACTTTTCTTAATTTGTCCTTTTTTATGATCTCAGTGATATTCTCAGAAAAATATTACAAAAAAACTACTTCCAACATATTTTTACAGACTTTCTAACATTGCCCTCAAGTTTTACCATTAAAGCTTATAAGGCTAATGGTAAAGTAAAACATCCAATTGTCGCCCCTGTAAGCGATTATTCCATATTAAAAAGACACCATTAAGTATTTTCTCACCAAATATGCTGCAAAATCCTGGCCTGATCATCGCTTTATTATAATCCTTAACTTACTTGCTTACATAGTTGATCGTTTTCTTATGTTTGGATGTATTCGGGGAGAGGTAAAAAAACGCCGTTTCAGGAAATTCGCACCAAAAAGCGCCCCTCCCTGCAAATTATTTCGCCTAAAGGAGGCAAAGACTTGTAAACGGAATAGCAAAAACTAATGTTGTTTATTTAATCGTGCACATTCCATAGCAACTCACACCAACCTCCAAAACAATAGTTTAGACAAGCTTACTAAACTTTGACTGCGGCACAGCTTGTAAACAAGTATGAAAGAAAGAGCGCGCTTCTTCTAACCTTACAGTTTCTCGCCATATGGAGTATAAATACAAAGCTTCACAGAAGACGACAGCTTCTGTCAGATCAGGCGGAGGGGCGGCTTTAAGATTAGGTCATCAGTTGGGGATTTTACACTATCTCAGCTTATGAAACTCCGGACTCTAAAAGAAGACTTTTGCGACAGCGAAGTTCTGTTGAAAGTATGAATGTAGATCTAATGTCGTCGAGTTTCTTGACAAACTCTCCAGTTAATTTTAAATATGAATACGAAATTCTTGCAAGTCTATATTTCAGAAACTCCAAAATCTCTCAGTACAAAATTTTTAAAAAGGGTTATTGTTATTGCGAAAATCTCACGAATTAGAAGAGCCGTACTTTTCTTCGAAGTCTTTCGACACGACTTAGACTTCGTGCACAATCCCTGCCAAAAGGTTCATCGTCTGTCAGAATTTTACACTGAAAATTGTTCTAAAAAAATGGGCGATATAGCGTTAGTGGCCAAATCCAATTCACGAAAAGTATTAAAGCTACTGGTCGATCTTAGCAAATTAATGGAGACGTTTTATAAAAAAAATCCAAATTCAACGCAATCACAAGTCTTGCTACTATTTAAGTGGATAAAAAAGAAAGGGAAAAACAGCGTAGAACTTTATTTTAAGCGTGTATGACAAATTTAGACTTAGTCTGTATTGGTTTGTTTAATAAACTCAACCAGCCAGTTTCTTAACTTAAACTGCTTTTCTGGTTGAACCGACCTGAAACCCAGAACATTTTCAGCATTGAATTCGATTCTACTTCGTTCGAGTTTTCGTTTCCAACGGCTCTTTCGTTGATATATTCTGTACAATACTCTCTGTGTTCCACCGTGCCTTTTTGACCCCGCATTTCTCGCACTTGTCAGTCTCTTTGAGGGTGCACCTTTTGAGCCAAAAGCCTACTTTTACATGATTGCACCCAGTGGCGTCGTGCCATAAGGGGCCCGGGGTGCCCGGGCACCCCCAAAATTTTTGCCATCCTGAGAAAAAAGGTATCACCCTTTTTCAAAATCTGTAAACCTGAAAAAAAGTACCACCTTTTTACAAGAAATACAAAATCGGGCACCCCCAAATTTTTGAAGTGCACGACGCCACTGATTGCACCGTATATTCAGGATGGCTACTGTCACTCGTCCATCTTGTCCGCGAAAGCGCGAAAGAAGATGTCAAAATCTTCTTCAGTGTTGCCATCTATGAGGTTCTTTATTAACGTTATTATTTGGCTCGCCCCCATCGTCGTTAGACCACATCGGTGTTAGCCAACACAACTAGCATTTCGTCGAGTTGTCAAGGTCGTCCTCCGGCGTGGTGATATTTCAATAAATTCCAAGTGTTCACATTTTTCTGCTATGAAGTGTTCGATGTCTAGCACTGGGCAGTATTTAGCCTAATCAAAGGCTTGCATAAAATGTGTAATGTTTTCTGTAGCTCAACGGTCCCTTAGAGTGTAAATGAGCTTAGAACTTTTTATTGGCAAGTGAAGGACTTTTTCAGCTTGTTTTTGACGCATTCGTGTGTTGAGACCTACTAAAAAAAGGAACTTGCTTATATTTCGTGTGTTATGTGTTAAATCTTCAATTAGCAATTGTCCTTTTGTTCAATATATCAGTACGCAACAATGGTTGAAGCAGTAGACATCAATGTAAGTAAACATGAAAAAAAACTCGATTTTCCACAATAAGGTGTATCTGTAGAATTTAGCCGCAAAAACTCCAGTTTCCTTGCTACAAGAGCTCTTCGTCAAGAAAGGCATAATCCCCAAATATGATTTAATACAGATCGAAGGCGCCATTCACGAACCTACCTTCAAGTACAGAGTCACCGTTGGCGATCTTGTTGGTAAGTCGCTGTAGCCCATGTCTGGAATTAGCCTAATGTATGTTTTTAATTTCTTGACAGCTGCGGGCTCAGGACAGTCTAAAAAGAAAGCCAAACATTGCGCAGCCAAAGCTGTGCTTGACAAAATCATTGGAGCGCAAAAAAATGGCCATTTCTTAAATGGTGATAGCCCCTTGTCACTGTCGTAAGTGACTTTTACATATATATCCATACTTTCAGTGGGCAGCCAGTAATAGTTTTATTTTAGATCTGAGCCGGTAATATCCCCATACGATGATGGCATTCCTGGCAATCCTGTCGGATCGTTACAAGAAGTCTGCATCAGCCATCGATGGGCACCTCCTGTGTATATTTTGGCCGGTGAACACGGTTTACCCCATGAACGCCAGTTTTCCCTCACGTGCGTGGTTGAAAATCACCATGAAGTTGGTATGACAGCTTATAATGCGACAAACACATCACTAATGTCTCATGTGTTTTAACTTCGAAGGTGTGGGAAAATCCAAAAAACTGGCCAAAAGACAGGCAGCTTATAAGATGCTTCTGAGACTGAAAGACGAACCCTACGAACCTGCAAATCCCACCACTGCTCTTGAAGATGAAGACGAGGTATTAAATGAGCAAATGAGGATTGTGTAATGCAAAGTAAAGTAATAATCAATTTATGGCACACTTTTGGGCACTAGATAACCCAGAAAGCAGCTGCGCGTTTTGCAGGGCTGAAAGATTCAAAGATCCAGACTCTCAGTGTGTCGCAATCCCAGAAAGTGTCTCAATTTCATAGAAATCTTCGAACGCGGACTGGAGAACTCCTTTCCGCGCTCCACGTACGTAAGAATTTACACGATTCTGTCCGCTTTGTATTTAAGGAAGGGGACATTTTGTAATAATTAGAGTGATTTTAATTTAGACCACGGCCTTTAAAACGAAAAGTTTCGATTATGTCAATTTTCTGGAAAGTTTGGCCAAAGAGCAGAACTTTGAAGTCACTCATGTGGAAATCGAGGAACTTTCACTCTCAGGTAATGATACGACAGTTTTATTTGTTGAGCTTTTAGTTTTGATTAGTTTCGGTTTATTTGTGAACGTGTGGTTTTAGGCGATTACCAGTGTTTGGTTCAGCTGTCCACTTTCCCTGTGGCGGTTTGTTACGGTGCTGGTGCGAACCCTGTAGCGGCCAAATCAGCGGCTGCTCTCAATGCACTCGAATACTTGCGGATTATGACAAGCAACAAGTGATCGACTTTCCGTTAGGGATGAACATTGGGGGAAAGCTTCCTAGTCCCTGCCTTTTGTTTTCTCATGTGCGTTAACGAACGGGCGGTTTGTTACAGGAAACACAGTTAAACGTGCGTTTTGTGTTAAAAATGGGCTGTGCAACAAGTTGGTTTTAATAGTAACTATGTCTCTGGACAGATTGCCCGTGTCCTAGCGTTGTCCACATTCACACATCTCGCCTAGTACAAAAGTTTCATTATTAGATGTCATTTTTCGCTAATTTCTCTGTTGTGTTCAACAATGCATGCGGTATTTGTAAAATAAAGTAGAACTTCACTTATCCTAAGTGCGCCGTTCAGCTGAAAGTAATGGGAAGGTTTGCGTGTGCACCAGTATATTGACATCTTATGCTTGCGTTTTAAATTTAGATCCTTTCAAACGTCATTGAACTATTAAGAGCAGGCAGGTTTTGATGGACGAATAATAGCAACAAAATTAAATCCGGTAATTAACAGTGTTTGTAATTATTTGTGTTTTATCATAGTTATGGGATACGAAGTTAGGCATAAAAACCTCAACAACAAGTTCGTACGAAAAATACCATGTTGTGCACAAATTACCCAATCAGTACATCATATACAAACGTACAAAATTGAAAAATTTCAATGTCAAGATCTGAATAGAGAAGCAGGTCTGTTATAGGGAATGGTGCCATATATCAGTAGTGATGCAGATATATTATGGAAGATAAAAGATCAGTCTCATTCCCTGTTAGCACTTGAACTGTTTCCGTGCATTTCCGACCACCAAACCACGTGGTCGCGATGCAAAGGGACGAAAATCCTCACTGCCCAAGTATTTTCAAAGATTTTATGAGATTTTCCAACGCAGTAGTTGTCTGAAGCTTTTTTTACTGTTAAGAATACGTTTTCAAATTATTATGATTCAGGTAATATCTGCTTCTACTTTTAGAAAAAGTTTCGCATTGAGATAACGAAAGTAACTTGACAATTCAAATTGCCCGCCTAAGCTATCGTATTGCACGGTTCGGCCCGCCTAATCGCTGTCAAGGCAGGCGATCCGCGCGATTTCGATTCAGTTGTTAGTGTGAAACTATGCTGCTCGGACGTGAGTGTGTGGTGCTTAGAAACCTTTGACGGATTACCTTTCGTTTGATTTAACCCATGACGTTTTAGGACTAACAAAGGTAAACTACACCATACTGTTTACCCCTTTCAACCCCCTAGCAAGTCCAAAGAAGCAATTCAGGAAACTTTTGTGTACAGTGTAAGCAAAGTTGCATTGTTTAGGGAAGTAGGCGGACGGTCATGGCGGCTTGGTTGGGCATTTTGGGGCGGGAAGGAAACAAACAAGCACTTGCTGCCCTCAACGTCTTCCCCTCTCTTCCCTTTTTATGCTTCTCAGTTCCTTTGCACAAACAGTCGATTGGGTTCTTTTATTACAGAAATAACGGCTCATTTCTCTGGACTCACTTCGTAATGACTTGCAACCCATCATCAATTCTGAACAAGTTCTGAGAAAAACTCAAGGCATGATTTAGAATTTCATCTTCGGGAGATGTCAGTGAGCTGCTAGTTTGAGACTAAGACTGCATGACTAAAGCAGTTTCAGATCCTATCTCTTTCACTTGTTCACTGTTGTGTGTTCTTTCTTTCCATTCTTATCTCTTTACTTTTGCAGTGAGTGTGTCTGTGAATGTGTGATACCACCTACAACGACTATCGAGAAAATGGATTCCTAGATGGATTGAACTCCGAAACTTAGCAACCAATGGCCGAAAGCAAAACTACATTTCTAACGAAGGTAACGATACGCATCCTAACAAGAATAAGGCGCTCTATACACAAAAAAAGGTTGGATACTTTCGTCTATAACGTCTCCCTCCCCCAGTTCCTCCCTCTGGCCTTTTTCTTCTTCTTGTTCAGTCTTGTCTTTGCTGTGGACGCTGGCACCTGATTCTTTATTCGCTTCCGTCATGCTTGGGAAAACATGACAAGGTGTTTTCAAATCAATCACGTACTTCATAAACAATAATGTTTTACATTCGCTACAGGTCTTAAAATTCGTCCCAAAAAGTGGCCACTAGCAAGGTAAAACTTGCTAAAACTGTCCATGACAACCTTTATGCATCCGTATTATCCCTACTTTGGCAAGATTGGTAAGCCAATGAGCAAGAAAAAGCAACAGCATCAGCACCCAGTGGTTCTGCTATATTTTCCTTTGCTTTGCCCCAAAAGTCTCTTGGCATTCCACCTGGGCGAAAGCCTTTCTTTACAAGCGTGGGGCATAGCGTGTGTTCCAGGAGTTTCAGAAGTTTTTCTGGGCAAATTTGGAGGGGGCTGGCACAAGCCAGAGCTTGGGCTCTTGGGCTATTTTGGCCTCTTTTTCCCCCGTGAGCCTGTGTGACCAGGACCAGGTTAAGGATAGGCATCTTTACAAGGGAAACGGACAGGCAGTCCTCTCCGCCGTTTTATAAATGCATATATGTATATGAGGGGGGCCTGGGATTCACGCGAGAAAACAAGGAAACACTTTCGGCCGACTCGGTGGATCTAGATTGGCGAGGCTAGGGGGAAAATAATAAAAAAAACATTACCTTCTATAGGCAACATTGAAAACTTGTGCCTGAGCTATAGGCTTTTGTCCTTACAAAAGCCTGGGGTTTTGACTTTATCGGAACGGTCGGGGTGATAAAACCCCTGGACTTTATCTAATCAAGAGCTCTGAACTACAAAGTCCACAACTTTAGGGCGACGGTTGTTGTATGCATGTGTTGTATCTGTTGCCTATGTTTCCATGATTGCCTTGCGTTAATTAGCAGGAGAGTGAGCAATGCTCAAGAGATTGCTCAATGCTCAGAAAACTTCCTAGTGGTTTCCATTTTTTATCTTTATTTATTTATTGCCGTGGAATGGAAGACGTTAAAACAAGCGGTGGGAAAACTCGTACTGAAACGGAAGAATTAGGCGCCACTCTCTGGGCTAGATTTTTAAAGTGGTTTCGAAACTACATTTATTTAATAGTTTTATCTGTTATTTGATTATTTTTGTTTCTTTCGTAATTCTTATTGCTTTGTTTATTTTCATTTTTATATTTACCTTGACAGTCAGCCGTTCATTGTTTGTCTTCAGTTACGTCATTTTTGTTTATTTGTTTTTATTCGTGTAACTCAATTTATTGTAAAAATAAAATACTGTTTTCTGAAACATGGTTGCTAAAAACTTATGTTTAGTCTATTTTTGTGTCTATTTGCTCTCCTTTTTAATTTTTTTTATTTCGTTAACTCCTTGACTATTTCAGACGGTTTGGTAACAATTTTCCTGCTGTGTAGTTTAATTGTTTGTAAAGATCTACTTTAATTTTCACCTATTAGTGATTGCATGCCCATTTGTCCTTAATCATCCATTTCTTTTTTTTTCTGTTTCTTCGGTAAACCAAGCTAACGCGCAGAAATAAGTTTTCTTACCTGCCGGTTTTTATGATGTCAAAGGGGTGTCTGCGCACACCGGGGTTTTGTGTGTTGGAGCCTGGAAATCTTGAGCATCTCAAATTACTGAGACGCGTAGTATTTGACAGGTTCCACCTGCCGTGAAAGGACTTAAGGACTGGGGGATGTTGGTTACGGTTTTCCAATCTCAGCTTCACTCATCCTGTGTGTGTCAACTTGTACGCAGCTCTGCATTGCGGGAAAAACGCAAGGAAAGGGATAAAAGAGTGGGGTTAATATCTCCACCGCAAAGAAAATCGGGTTAGCGCACGAAAGGAGGAGCGACAGGGAAATAGAAAGATCTTAGTCTAAACCTTAAGACAATCGTATGGTTTCTCTTTCTTTTCGACATTATTGTCATGTTTGTGATCGTTTGGGACGTGTTGTTGACTTCGGGCATCATGAAAAACAAACTCAACAGAAACTACAGCAGAAGGGAGATCGATGCCGGCGTGTCGCTTAGGTTAAGTTGGCCTCAGCTTCCGTATGTCTCTCTTTTTCACTCCCTCGGTCTGCCAGTTGCGTTGCCTAGTGTTGTGTCCGGGGCTATTGTTACGTTGAGCGTGTGAGCTGAACCTGTTCTAATTTTCCCATGGAGACTGTGTTCTTTGGTGCTTTCTCACTTTTGAACTTGTTCCCATGCCAACAAAGAAAGTCGTCAGTTGAGTGATCATTCCCAGTCAGGGGGTGAATTTTCACTCCCTCCTTTATTCATAGGGGTTAAACGTCCTAATGTTAGAACACTGAGTCGTAGCACCCCTTGCGCCTACCCAGTTTTTGCATTTATAAGTTGTACGGGGTGTGCTTCACCTCCTCTTGCAAAGAAAAAGGGGGAGGAAGAGGAGGCTGTAGTAAGCTCCATTATGCATCCATTGAAGCATGAAGCACACACACACTAGTGTAATCGCTCTTCAGCACGGGCATGTAGATAAAACGCATTCATGGACCGTGTACGTATCCGTAAACACGTTCCGCCGTTTTGGCTGGTGGGAGCCAATCATCCAAAACAAGCAGCTATAAGAGTTTTTATGGTTAGTTGGGTTGGATGAGATTGAATTTTGAAAGGTAAACCAAAATAACACGCGTTTTAGGCAACTAATTCTTATATGTGCACTTGAACTGTCAGTTGGTACCAGCTGGATGAAATCAATTATAATTTGAAATACAATTATTAGCCTAGAACTTCATTCATGTGGATCACCTATTAAATTGTTAAATAAGGACACTTCGAACAAATAAGTGATAATTCACTTCCCAGTTCCAGTGAAGAAAAGCATCTTTTGAGACTTTCTTTATGCGAATTAGGAAGCTTCAAAGTTAGTTTCGTTAAGCATTCTTCAGTATTTTTTTAATATTATCTAAGTCACCTTTATTAAAATTTAACTTAACATAATTTAAATAAATTCGTTAAAAATTCGGTACAGCGTTTTCAAAGGTGAATAAACTTGCAGTTATACTACTTACTATACTTAAAATTATTTACAATTATATACTTGAAATTGATTCGGCGAGACTTTTATTTCCCTTTAGTACCTCTGCTCAAAGTAAAAGAGAAAAAAGTTTCCGTATTTAATTTAGTGGAAAGGTAGGGCAGTTAATGAGAAAGCGATTTGGGATATGACGTTTACGGAAAGGACAAGAAATGATGATTGATAAGTTGGATGGGCTTGGGGCATGAATGCGTAACAAAGGACAAAAGTGAACAAGACCGCGAGGACGCCAGTAAGTCGAGGAGAGAGGTATTGCAGTGAGTGGGGGGTAGGGAGAAGGGTATTGTGCAACTTTCCCCGGACGCGGATCTTTTGATGCGGAAGTTAATCGAAGAGCAAAAGTGTAGAAGTTCTTGAATTTTTAGAACGTATTTGAAAGCGAGGGGGAGACGTGACGAATGGCAGAGAGAGAGAGAGAGAGAGAGAGAGAGAGAGAGAGAGAGAGAGAGAGAGAGAGAGAGAGAGAGTTCCGGACAGCTTAGGATAAAAAAGTTGACCGGCAACCGCGTTTCCCAATGAGGCAATCACTCACAAGGTGGATGTGGAAAGATTTACCAAAGCGTACCCAAATTGATTAGAACCGGCCAAGATAGTGATAAATGCTCATCGGGTATTTCTTTGGGTACACTACGCTAGAAGCATCGTCTACCAGTTCACCTGAAACGCTGTCGTGGTTTGTGCGTTAAAAAGTGACGCACAGTCTCCTCTTTATTTAGTTCCCGAGTCGAGTTACTCTGGTGCATAGCTGACAGTCTTTCGGGATGCTCCGATTTGTGATAGGTTACAAGCAGTTATATAAACTTTTTCTTTCTCAAGTAGCTCAGTTTAGTTCCTAGTGGCTGTGAGCGTTTGCGTTGCATAGCCTTCGACCAAGGAAAAGCGTTTAACCAGATTCGTTTAACGCGGACCAAAGCCCTTTTGCTTCTACTTTACCTGAAGTCACTTAGATTTGTCGTATCCGTTTTTGCAGTTTCAATGACGCATATTCTCCCATTTATGAGCAGCGAACAAGCGTAGATATGTATGAGGAATTTTCTTCCAGGATTAGCTAGAGTATTCTTGCAGTTCATTGTAAAATATCGTTTCAGACGCTTATTAGAAAATTCTCGCCTGTAGATAAAGGGTCAAGGCAAAGAATGCTCTCTTTTTCTCAACCTAGTGTACTCTACTCTGCTTCACTGAAAAATTGCCTCGATCTAAAATAGCAAAATCGTTGTCTTGCCTTATCCGAAAGTGTATCAACTTTAACTGCGATATAAAGTCTGTCCCTTAGTCTGTTCCACTGTTGCGTACTGTAGAGACAGCAAAACTGTATTGCTTGTGCTGTGGAATTTGCGAGAATAAAAGGAATTTTTTTATGTACTGCAGTAGCCATTTCATCCGGTTACAAGAGGACCGAACCTTATGCTTGGTAGAAGAATAGTCTGACAGTTCGGAAAAAGACACGCAAATATCATGCTTAGCAGGGTCGGCAATCTTTGCCACTTCCTGGTCCTGAAGAAGGCATGTGAGTTGGCTGCAGGACGGATCATGGCATGTGAGGGGACTATGGACCAGATTTATTAATTCCAAAGTTAAATTATATTCAACATCCAACGAACAAACTCAGCGGATTTTTTGTAGACAATCTTTTTTTTTATTAAGATTACTCTTGACTTGTAAAAGAACTACAAAATTTGTTTGACAGTTGTTCCGTATCAGATGCAGTTTTTCGCGTGAGGAATGCGGGCCGTAGGTTGCCGACTCGTCAATGCATAGGCCTAAATTGAAAATTGGGTAAAAACAGCCAATAAGTGTAGCGTAATTCGAAATTTGTCATGCACGTAAATGTTGTCAATCCACGTGTATGTTATTCTTTACTTAACTTTCCATAAAAGTGTACGAAGAGTGAACTCCACTTTTCAGTCAAAAATTCTTTTGGAAAAGGACAAATTTGCTTTATACGGTGTTGAAAATGGCTTAAGTAATTCGAAGAGGGAGCTGCGGACCAGAGTGGGGACCGAGGTGCGAAAAAGTAGCGGCTTTCGGGCATGTGAAATGTTTTGAAAAAAAAGGGGGTTGCGAGACGGATCTCTTGCGGTGTCGGAATTTTGGCCTGCTTTTTGTTCCGCGTGTCTGTCAAGGCACTGTGGCAGGCTTTCATTATAGCATTAAGAGTGTTGTAATTGAGGCAGCTCAATTGAAACACAAAACTCTTCAACTCGCCTCCTTGATGAGTAACTTGTTCGTGTTGTATACTTCTAACACACACAACATCGCAGTCCGAAAACTCGCGGGCATCGAGGCTTAAACTGCTTAAACGCCGAGGGGTCTGCTTTTTTTGTGTCGGGAGGGTCCAGGCTGACGTCACAAACACACATGGATGTTATTTATTTATAAAGTAAGTGGGAAAGGGATTAGGATAACATAGCAATCTGCTCGATGTGGATAGTAAACTGGGCTCGAATAACCGGACATAAGCATAACATGTCTTTTTTTTAAGGTCAGAACCATCTTTTCCTTCGTTTTTAGCACCTAATACCAATTGTGTTTACTCGGTACCCTTCTCTCAGTTTAGGACCATACCCTATCACTCCTGCCACCTCAACCGAGTCATTAAAATAAACCTTTTTGCTCTATCAACTTGCCAGTTGCCGTCCACAGAGTTCTATTCATAAAATCTTGGCGTTCTTTTTCGAATTCTACCGTCAAATTTCATCTATTCAAAACAGCAGTGTAGCAAGCTTTAGCTTTTAGGTTGCTCAAAGATTAGGAAAACTTAGAAAATAAAAATAAATTTTTATAGAAAAATAAATCATTTGGTGATAGTGTGAGGCTCGAAACTACAAAGTTTTCAAGAAATGGTTGCGTAAAAGTCGTGGCCACACAGAAAAATTTAAAATAGGTTGTAAGAAAAATAACCTTTGATCAGCGAGTTTTTACAAAAGCTCGTATCACGCAGTTTACAAAGGCACCTTTTGCGTCGTTAAGTCGGACAGAAGAAATCTTTTTAGCTTAATCATGTTGTCTTAAAAGGTAGATAGTGGAACGGTGATTAGGATGGCGCAGTGTGGGGTAGTTTAATTAGGTCGGGAAATGAGAAAAATGGGAAGGTGAGAAGGAAGGGACGCGGGAAACTATGGGAAAAGGTGTAAGTAGGAGGATGGAAGGGGTCAAGTTCACAAGTTTTTTTCTGTTGCTTGTTACATTCTTGTCTAGTAATGAGAACAAGTTAAGTTTTTATGCATGTGTAACACGTTGCGAGAAAAAAAGTATGAGAAGACGAATCGCTCCGCCACAAGGAGAAGAGTTTTGGGATTTTCGGATACAAGTTGTAAAAGCTGTTGGGCTTGCAAAGCGTTACAGGGAAGATTGCCTTAGGTCATTAGGATGCTGAAATCCAAGGCGGGAAAATGCCCCAACTATATAAAAGGTGTCCAAAGTGTACGATGACTAAGGATCGGGGAAAAGGGGATCGTGACTTTTGCGATTGTATTATAAAGAGGGGGACATAGCAACCCCAAAGTTTACCCTCTTTATGTCCTCCCTGTACTCTTTTTTTTTCGCGCTCTCTGTCCCCCTCCGCTTCGCGAAGGAAGCAATGAAAAAAAGAAAAGCGTGACTCACATGATTCAGCGCTCGTTGTTACAATGTCTGATTACAGTTATTTAGCGTACACTTACTTTGGCGACACATAAACTTGATGCAAAAAAGTCATGGAGTTACGTGTGGTTTGTATCGCGACCCCACCAATCCTCCTTTAAGGGGTACCATTTTCCCCATATTTTTTTTCTCATGAACCTATTATCAAAACCTTTGTCATTTTATTCTTATTTATTATACTATTTATTTCTATTCATTTTCAATTTCTTGCATATTTGTCCTTTATTTGTGTATTTTTATCTTGTTATTTTTGACGATTTTTCATCACATAGACTTCAGCTTGCTGACGTTAAACTTGTCTTTTAAGACATTCATTAAGCTATTGATTGAACGTAGTAAGGAGGTCTAGGGTATTTATTTATTTATTAATGGTGGAGAAGAGGTACATGGCTCGCCAAAAGGTTTTTAACCCCGTGTCCAGAGGGCTTTTAAAAGAGTTATTGTAAGAAATTGGAATGTTTTAATTGGTTGGAATGAGGTCTGTGAAATGAAGGTTCATGATCACATTTTGTTTTTTCGTCTCTTTGTTTCCCTATGCAGGCTGTCATGTTAGCTAATGGTCACGGTAACAATGGACGTGCTCCTGGGATGGCGGTTTCGCACGAAAACCGGGGACCGCGCTGTATTACGATCCAGCGAGCTCAATCGGGTGGATTTGGATTTACCTTGCGACATTTTATTGTCTATCCTCCTGAATCTTTAACGGTAAGTGAAATTCTTAGTGATGAGACTATATTTTTGTTTACCGTTCTTAAATTTAATGGGAAAAAATGAAGTTCTCTTTTCGTTTTTTTTTATTTCATTCCCTTTTTGTTTATTTTTGGGATTTTTTTATGTCAAGTTCCCCAAATGGTTCGAAAGTCAAAAGAGCACTAAGAGAGTGCTAAAGAACTGATTAAATAAGGGGGTAGAAAGGGGGCATCCTGTTGCGACCTGGGCGTAACGAATTTGAACGGCGCCGTACTTATCCAAAAGTAAGCTTGATGTAAAACGTTCCCAAGGCAACTAACGACTTCTTTTCCAAGCTTAAACGCTGGAAAAGGGACTGGGACGAGAGAAGGAGTAGGAAAGAAATTATAGGATGGCGTGAGACGCGCCAGGAAACTGCAGAGATTCTTCGTCCTCTTTTCCATAATTCTCACCTGGTTCCCTAATTTTGGGTTCCTGCTGTCTCTTAGCACATTTAAATGCCGCGTTGACACAGAAGGAAGTTAAAGAGGGAGAAATAGAATAAAAAAAGGTAAAATAAAATGTAAAAGATGGGGAGACTAACCCAAAAGTCTGCGTGATGTTGCGTAGTTCCTGGCCGGTGTCCAGTGAAGGATGAATCTTCGGCGGTGAATGTGGAGCCAAAAGCGTTCTATAAGCGTTGGACACACGTACGAGACATTGGACAACATACCCTCGACTCCAACCTCTTCCTATTTTTTAATGTTTACTGTTTTATTTATATTTTACGGATTTTTTTTTATCAAATTCGACAATCGTTTTTGTAGCGTGTGACTGAATTTGTGTTAAAAAGGTAAAAGAATAAGGAATATTTTTGAAATTTAAAAGCTGGGGCAAAAGAGGAGAGCTGACGGCGAGTCGATCACGCTTGGCAGACTAAAGATTTTCCCTTTCACTCGCAAAAAGGAGGAAAATGCTTGTCCCCCTCGAAAATTGTCGATTGACATTTCAGCAAGCGAAGGAGACTTTGGTCTAAAACGTTAACTGACCCCAGACATAGCCGATTTGCCAGTGTTGTGAGAGAAAAAAAAGTTCATGGTCCGTCGAGGAATTGAGAAAACGAAAACTTGCCAGTGTGATGGACGGACGTTTTCCTCTTACTTTTGCATATCGTTCATTTTGAAGCAATGATGGGCAAAAACAAGCACGGTTAAGGGGCATGATCCGTGAACCGTGATCCGAAAGTCAGCGGTTCTGATTTTGATCCGTGATCCGAAAGTTAGATCCGCATGTAAAAGTACGGATCATGATCCAAGAACTGGGATCAGAATACCGTGAATCCGGATCGTTATCCGTTATCCGTGAACCGGTTGAACTGTTGATCTGTTTCTTGTTTTTTCGGATCACCGGGTAAGGTGAGAAGCTGCTGGGTAAGAGGGGTCCATAGCTGGGTAAGAGGAAGTCATAGCCGAATGAGAGGGATTCGTGGCCGGATAAGAGGAAGTTTCAAGTTTCTACTTATTAGTCCTACATCTTCTTCTCCGGTCTACTTCACCTTATCCGGACACAACTCCCTCTTATCCGGCCTTCTTCGGTCCCGTCAGCTGACGTCATTCTTATCGCTAGCTTATCCTGAACCCCGTAATATGCAGAAACGGATCATGATACGTTTTCTCGTCCGAGCATAATCCAAAGCGGTGTTGGATCCGGAACCGCCCTTCACTGTTCTGAAGCGGACGTAGAGGACAGAGATCGTGGGCATGTATGCATCTCAAAGTGTGTGGAACAATTTAGGATAAGTTGGTCTTGGTATGCTGATCAGCACGCCTCCAGTTGGTTTGGGAGACCTTTTTGAGACATGCCGCGCGGGTAGTGAAGCATTTCACTTTTTTGCCCCCCTTTCCGTCTTTCTCGTCTCTTTCGCTTTCTTGCAGTCTCTCTCGCGTTGGCTGTTTCTTTCTCTCGCGCGACTCCGCGAGTTTTAATTTCGTCTAGTGGGAAGTGAAGCCAAAGCCAACAAGTACACCAAACGCAACACTGTATTGAACGTAGGCAAAACGAGTGATGAAGTAACTCGAGTCGTGTTTGACACAGTCTTATGCAAATGATAAAACTTTTACTCGCCGCCTTAACATATGGACATCCGTTTTGCTTTCATTTTTCGTTCATTAGAATCTTGTTTAACATGAAATAGTCCTTTAAACCGTCAGAAGCGTGAAGTGTGATTTACCGAACGTGTGTTGTAGTAGAGCCAGTGCGTAATTTAGTTCCACTTCTTTTAATCTGAAGATTTCTGGTAAAAGGAGGGTTTTTTTTTTTTTTTTTTTTTTTAGTCGTTACTTGTCTAAAAAGCGGGGCTAGTTTCTTTCTGGACTAAAAAAAAGTGGTGCTTTAAACGCTAAAATTTGCTGTACACTGTTCCACATTTGTAAGATCGTAGTAATGGGCATAACAATGTGGTACTTCAATCAGGTTAGGTTACCCTGCATTGTATTACGGTTCTGTGAACATCGCGTCACAGCACTGGAAAAAATACACTACTGTAGTATCGGAGCACTGAATAGCGCTGTACAATTTCATTCGTGGGTACTTGTAGTCAACCTTACGTCGAGCTTCGGTTATGAATCGAAGTTTTTTTGTGTGTGACCAAGACCCATTTGACGACGAAACGCTTGAAATACTTTCATTCGTGTGCTACTGCAGTCAAGGTGTAGGGCGAATACCATCGATACGCGAGCCTCGTTTTGCGATTGGAGTTTTGTTGTATTTTGAAACAAATCGTAAAATGTGTTTCACAGGTTAGTTCAGGGTGCTGTCGAAGAGTAAAAAGAAGTACGCTGTCCTTAAGCGGTGGACCACAGAGCAAGTGTACTAGAAGTTCATGGTTTGGTACGTGCGAGCACTAAACTCCTGAGATAGTAAGGGGAGGCTCGCACCCCCTTTGTACTTGAGATTCATTGACGGGAGTCGCGCGCCGATTCCCGGGTGACACCGAAAATCATTATTAGATGCAAGGAGTCCAGAAATGAAACGCGATCTTCACTGGAAAGCCTTACTGTACACGGGACCATTCACACATGAACTTACGTTACGTCTAGATTTACACGGTTTATCGTCGTGAAACAGAAGAGCATTGGGTAATCTGCATAAACTAGCTTGACGTAACCATTATAGCGTCTGGGAGCTTGTCAATTCCCCGTGTCACTTTTTTTCTATTTTTTCCTAGCCCGTGGTCTCCTTTTTGGATAATTCGTTTTTTTTTTCTTTTTTGCTAACTATCTTGAGTTAGTAATTTGACACATTTGCAAGAGGTCGAAAGTGCACTGCTTATGAAGACACGTCATTCTACAGTGGTGAAACGACAGCTATGCTTTAAAATCAAGGATTTAAGCTTCTATGTGATGAGCTCTGCCGATTTCCACCTCGCCAACTTTTGAAGAGCGACGAAACAAAAGGGAGCTAGGTGTTTTGTTGTTAAGCACAGTGAATGGCATGTCACGCGTCAGGTGCCAATGACCGGTTGACGCCGACGACGCCTTTCTTTGTGAAGTCGTCCCTCCCCAAAGTTGCAGAGCAAAAGGGGCGTGGCACGTCGATTCGGAGTGTCGCGCATTGGTCACGCAACGCAGCTCCGCCAGAAACCATCGGGTTGAATCTGCCCCGCCGAAGAAGTCGCATACATATTTTATGAAGGAATTACCTCACCCCCAGAAATTGTGTTCATTAACCGAGGGTTCGCTATTCATTCATCTCACACGAGACGACATAAGTACCATTTTTTTCATACTCCCTCCGCCTCGCTTGCCTGGGCGTCACCCTCCCCGTCTCCCGGTTCTCTCTCGTGCGAAGACCAGAAAGACATGTTATTTGTTATGGTGCAGTCAAGGAGAGTGGAGAGGATGGATGTCAAGGGACTCATTGTTGGCAACGCAACGCAAGGATGCAGCGATAGAGTGGAGTGGTAGAGATGAGTCTAGGTGAAGAAGGAAGACAACTGGGGTTCGCTATTTCGCATGTATCACGCAACTCGAAGGGGGATGTTGCTGGCATTAGAGGGCTACTGCGTGAACCTAAAGACACGTTCTATATAGAGAAAGGAGACACAACAGAAAATGAGTGTATGGTTGCGTAGCAACGGCTTTTGATGATTCGCTTCTTTCGCCAAGTCCTCCTACAACTCCCACGTTTGGTCCTCGCATGCTTCATGTGTGTGAGTGTATGTGTGCTGGGTCCCAACCTAGCCGAGTCGTGCTAGTCGCATGGCAAGACGCCTATTGAGCGGGTTAGCTCCAAGTTTGGATGAAAAGGTCCACAAAATTTAGTGTGTGTGTTTTCATACATTGAACAAGGATTTGTCCCATTCTGCTTCCATAAAGGATAAGCCAGTGCTTGTCGTGTGAGGTGTGTATGTGTCTTGTGAGTGCGAGGAGAATGAAATCATCTTGACCTACTTGTGAGTGGGCGGGGTGGGAGAGCACGGGGAGACAGTTGATGTATGACAGTGGCGTAAATGGAGAGTAGGATAGAAAGAGAGAAAACGGGCCTAAGCATAGTTTATAGTTTGTATTGGTGAAGGTTGATTTTTAAAATATGGGTTACGCGCGTTTACAATTGTGTATTAGGGAGCGGTAGCAGGCCCTCTATAATTTCCATTTTTCGAGGCCCTTTTTTCCCCGAAGTGGCTCGAAAAAATCATCCAGAGGTCGAGGACTTGGCCTTTCATTGCCCTGACTCGTATGCAACGAGCATCATGGTCTATATTTTATATTACGTTTAAAAGATTGGAAAAGAAATTTACGATTTTTTTTTTTTGGGGGGGGGGGGATACGGATCTTTTAAAGGATTTTTTTTAGTTTTGTGTGTGTTTCTGGGAGCATAGTATGAGTAATAACTAAAGTTTCTAAAATAAATTTTATTTGCTGGAAACTTTGGAGTTGATTTCCTCACTAGGTAGATTCTTTATTATGAGATTATTTTTAAGCTTGGCATTTTTGCTATTCATTAGATGAAGAAAAATAAAAGAAACTTTTTTTTAACAAAATAAACTGTACGTGGTATTAACCTAGCAAGTCGGTTTTCCTAGTGGGTATATTTCTTTTCTTTTTTATCTGTTTTATCTTTGGTTAGGATGTAACAAGTAAAGAAATCTTTACAGATATGAAAGTTTTAATTAAAACTGTTATAGTTGTTGTCTTTATTTTGGAGTGGAGTTTGTGGTTAAAATATAACAAGAAGGTATATTTTGCAAATTTTTACGATTTTCAGAACATTTTGATTGCTTTCTAGTCTTTCTCGTGAAATTTTGGAATGTTTCTTAACTTTTTTTATTTTGAGTGACCAGAAAATAAAAATTGTCTAAAAATAAGGTATACTTCATAGAAAGTTATTTCAAGCCAGCGAGCGAGAAGAAAGAAGAGTAAAAAAGTATCTATTCTTAGTTTTTAAGGGTGTGTTTGGGGGTTGGGGTGGGATACATTAATGAGTCGTGACACAGTCGGGGCCAGTGTTATTTACTCGGGATATTATCTTGTGTGTCCTCGAGAAAAGCCAAGATTTGTTCACTTGGAAAAATGTCCGTAACCCCAGCGTAGGTGTGATGAGTTGTCCTGCCGACACAGCAGATTTTCGCCTTGACATTGAGTTGTAGATAGCGAAGCGCTGGGGGCTTTGGGCCTTTTTACACTTGAAGGAGGAAGAAGAAAAATAAAAGAAAAAGAAAGAAGAGAAAAGATGTTTTTAGGTTACATTTTGTGGCTTATAAAAAGAGGACCAAAGGATCAGCAGGAGGGATTTTGGAGTGTTTTTTATCTTGATTTTTATTTGAGAGGGAGAAGTCTCACATTTTAAGGGTGAAATATCGTTTTGAAAACTGGTTAGGTGTGTTTCGGGGAAAGGATTGTTGGCACTAATAGATTATTTTTATTTATTTACTTTTTTCTGTGTATGTGTGTGGGGAAAGGATCCGGATTGCCCTAAAGAGTGGCAACAAACCGCGGGACTAGTGGAACCCTTGCATCCCTTGGACACTAAATTCGTGAAGCATGTCAAGGAAGCCGGGCCTGCATGGCGAGCCGGCTTAGCTACAGGTAAATGTTGTGAGGAAAAACATTTTAGGGAAGCAATGATACATTATCTATCCGTAAAGCATTTTAATGGCTTGTTGTTTAACGGTTATAAAATTGCATCCTTTTTATGTGGGTATTTTTGGGTATTTAGGTGATCAGATTGTGAGTGTGAACGGCGAGTCGGTCTTGGGAAAATCGTACGCGCAGGTGGTTCAGATGATCCAGCGCAGCGGTCCTACGCTTCAACTGACAGTCGTGCCTCAAGAGCATGATGTCATCCAGCAGGTAAAGTTGTTTGCGATTCAACCGAGTTCTACGAACAATAAGAATTTACCTCAGTAAGGGAAAAAGTGCTTGAAAATTCCGAAAACGTGGAAGAATTTTGTGAAGAGGTCGCCATTAATTGCTTACGAGAGGAAATAGGAGTAAAACGAGGTGGGTGTATGGAAAACGGAGGGGTCAGGGGGATCAAACGCTTTAGTGACTTGTAAGTAAGCCAGTCCCTCCTCGGAATCTAAACATCGCCAGAAACACCCAGAATAACTTACTCAAGGTTGTAACTTCGTCCGTGAAGAATGTCCCCAGCCGAACGTCCAGTGTGCATATTTTGGAGCTCGAGTTTATCCGTCGCAGACGGAAGGACAGTTGCTCGTTGTCACGTGGGGGGAATGCCTTTAAGGTGGCTTGCAAACGTATTTGGGAAGCTAATTCGAGAAACACAAAGCACTATTCATTGTTGGAATGTACGAGTGGTGGGCCTGGTACTATTTAGCGTGTTACAGTGAAAAAACCTAGCGGAATTGGTTTACAAACCGGAATTTCGGTTTCCGGTAGTTTCAGTACGCAAAAGAAGAGATCAATAAAAAAAGATGAGAATAATGCAAAAAGAGGGGGAAAATAAGGGAAGCTAATAGGCTTTGCACTTTTTTCATTGCAGTGTTTCGCAGAAACGGCACATAATCCCCAATCCAACTTGAACGTGAAACCAACACCAGTAGCCACACCTCCGCTGGGGATGAAGCCTGACAAAAACGCCTCCCTGTCGCATTTACCCCGACCCAAACCGTATCAACCCTTTAACGAGCAGCCGAGTAATCCTCGGCTACCTGCACCCGTACGGGCCTCGGGAACTCCTACAATGCCCGTGACCGCACCGAGCGTCGTTGCCGTAGCGGCAGCAACGACCACAGCAGCGGCAGCCGTGCCTAGCGTTGTCCCCAGCCCGGCCAACGTGACGGGGACAACACCTACGCCTACACAGCTGGCGGCAGCCACCTTGGTGAACACGCTCAAGCGGGCAGAACTGATGGCGAATGGAGTACCGAACACGAATCTAGTGTACGGCAACCAAGCACGTAGCAGAGCATCGTTGTCCGATTATCCGACCACTACCACAGCCAGTACGATGCCTCATACCCCGGTCTCCAAACGAAGTTCCTACGCCGGACATGCGCCGGTTCATATAGGTGCGTTGAGATCGTGTTAGTCGTGCGTAGGTTGCGACGGAACATTCCTACTCGTGAAGTTACTTAGAGTAATGGCAAAATTAAGCTTCATGTTACGGTTTCGTAGTAAGAACCGAAAAGAATTTTCACTATGAAATTTACAAAGGTGTGACACGAAAGTCAAGAACATGGACCTTTTTTCTTGCTTTTATAGCGTGAGCTGAAGCTCGTTGCTAACTTAGAATTGACATTGAAACCGTGAAACAGTTATTACGATGAAAGAGTTATTAAGTTTACCTCGGTTGCGGGTCTTCTTAGAATAGAAAATCAAGGCCGTATCCACTGGCAGTGGATAGGGAGTTTTAACCCCTCCGAAATTATTCCTTTTTTTTTAATGGGGAAGATTGGAGAAACCTCAGTTGTAAAAGAATGGCATCTGAATACCCCTGTCGAGTCGAAATCCTGGATACGGTCCTTTATAAAATATCAATAATTATAGCTGAATGAATCAAGTTACAAGAGATTATTTCACATCAGGTTTTTGCGCATTCCTCTTTTTCATTCTCAGTATAACGGCCTAAAACTAGTAAAGTAACTTTATTAGTTGTTTTGCTATTTATTTATGTTTGATTTAGGAGTAAATTCCGGGAAGCCTCCCAGCGTGTCGGCTGGCAAACATGAATCAACGCTATCGAATAGTAGTCCTGGCTTGAGTGCGAGTGTAATGGCTGTAGGGGGAGAGATGGTGGGGACGGGGGTGACACAACCCGTTGAACAGACTAGCAATGGGGACTTGCAGGGGGATGATTCGCTCAATTCGAGTAAAACGAGCGCGCATTCAGAGAGCTTACCTGGCGGGGAACAAAGAAGTCCTCACACTCCGCACGAAATGGTCATCAGTCGCATCAAAAAGAGTCTGGAGCAAAAGGAAGAGTTTCTGAAAAGACCAGCGATGCCTTACTGGGCGGCCGAGTCTCCTCATCCTTTTCCCAAAGAGTTTTATGGCCAACCCCAAAAATTTCAAAAACCGCTGTGGCCGCCACACCAGGCTGTCCAAGCGTCAACTAGTAACGAGCCTGCGAAAGCGGCCAAAGAAGAAGCACCGCGGAAACCCCTTGAAGCCGATGTCATCTCCACCGTCAATCCTAAAGGTTAGGTGACATATGTTGTGTATTTTTCATTTTTATTGTATATTTTTATGGCTGTATTCAAGTTCTTATCAGTAGTAAGAGGGTAGGAAGGGTAGGAAAGTAAAAAATAGAAAGAAGTGGATATTAATCTTGATGTTTTTGTGTTATGCGAAACAGAAACGAATGTGGAGGAACGCCCCATTTCTACCACCATCACGTCAATCGAGCCTTGGTCTTTAGTGTTCTCGGCTACCAGTAAAGCCACACCTCCTTCTTCTCCGTCCACGTCGCCCTATGCAGGCCTTGTGCCCAATTCAGTGCCCAAACCTTTCTATGGCAGTACGAGCGCGAACGCAGCCAATGCAGTCCCTACCAGTGCCAAAGCGGCAGAGTCGGCTTTGCTGACGAAAACGTTTGTGTCGTCGCTGATGCGCATCCAAGAAAATGTTCCTACTTCCATGCAGAGCGCAGATAGTAAGTTACCTGTTGCTACGGTGAAGACGCGAGCACCGTTGGCATCTCCCGAAGAGTGGACCACCTCACCTACCAAAATCTCCGATGTAGTCAATCTTGCAAAAGAAGTCAAAGAATCCTATTCGGACTACTACAGTTCAGGTAGTTTTTTTTATTATTTTTTTTTTTTTTTTTATTATAGGAAAGCAGAACTTTTGTTCAGTTTTTTTCACAGTATTTTGTTAGTCTATTGTTTATTTTTGTGTAAGTGTATTGGATTTGCGCCTCGATTAATTGGTTGTTTCAGGTTCCAGTGCGGCAGCACGTTCTGCTAGTTCAGGCAACCGCACTGTCATGATCGGAAGCCCCAACCAACTCCATTGCGAGCCACCACCAGGTTATATAGATGAAAGTAAGCGCCGACGTTGATTTATTTTTAGTAAAACTTTAAGTTTTCCATAAATCAGTGTACATATTCAAACAAATAGTCATGCGCTGAAATTAAAAGTTCGTATTATATTTGCTAAAGTGTCACTGGAAACGTGAGGAAGTGACCCGGTTTCCAAAATGTATTGTTTAAAAAATAGCAAGTTCATTGTTGGCTCCACATGGGATCGGAAAATCTTATAAACTGAAACAGGGGGGATTGGGGTAGGTATATCGGAAAACAAGAAAGGACTCGTAAAGAAAACAACCGATTATATGGTTCTTTCGAACGGCTTCTCTAAGCCGATTCTTTTTACTTGTATGAAAAACCATGAAAAAAACTATGAAAACTATGAAAAAACGATTAACTTTAGCAATAGTCGTAAAATCAGTATGTTTATTATTCTTATTGAGCAAGTGAGATGTCGTGGTTGGATTTGTATTTCCAGGAAGAATTATGTAATAAAAGGTAAACGATATATTTCAACTCTAACGCTATTTTAAAAATAGCTAGCTCAAAATATCCCCGTTCAATACCGTCAAATAATCTTTCTCGTTGTTACGTTTTTTTAAAATTCAGAAATGAATACGAAAGACCACTGAAGCATCCTAGTTTTCGTATTTTCTTTCCCGGGGGCAAATGATTTTTACCGTTGCCTTTACTTCCGAACCAGTGCAGCCTGAAATTGAGTATATCAATTTAACTGAACACAATATTCCGGCCCTCAGGCTCAAAATCATCCATGCAGATGCGACAAATGTCATTTTGTTCTTTCTCGCTAAAACAGTGAAAGAAAAAGCGGTTAGGTGCCCATTTGTTTCGTAATTGTAGATTTTTTGCCTTTGTTGGCTAAGAAACTAACGAACATCTCAAGTTCCTTTTTTATTACCAAGAGCTTAAACCTACTAACTATAGGATCGTACAACTTCTTTATTAAGGGTTTAACTGTTATAGGTTTTATCTAGTTTTAATTGACGTCCGCTGAGGCAGGCTAGCAGCATATCATTCAGTTGCGATGGCGTATATGAAAACGAATGAAAAATAGAACGAAAAGAACCACAAGGTATTAAAAGTGTACCTTATGATTCCGTAGTGCCCATATGAAATAGAGTTGAGTTACACTGTACTGGTTCAAGTGCCGGAACATTTTGTTGCAATATTTGATTCCGACTTCCTTTATATCAAGGAAAATCGTTAAGAGATATTTTTAATCGGTGAACCATTTTAGTAAAAATATTGATTTTTGCAGACGTGTTGGTGGATAGTGGAAATTCTGGAGACTCTCGGCGAAAATCCGTAGCTCGTCAGCATTCGTATCGCTCAGCAGTTAAAGCTCTTCCTGGCTCAGGTAATAATAAATTTGCAGTCAAGTACATCCGTCTGAATAGGTTGAGTAGTTCAGTAGTTGCGTACTTTAGTTTTTGCGTACTTTAATTTCTAATAGCTGTGCCTTGCAAATTGTTGTACATTTTAGTAGTTCCGCCCTAAAAAGCTTGTTCTTTAACACATGATTGTTTTCTCACTTTTGTTCCGGTTTGGTTTTTATGCGTGTGCGCTGCGTGTTTTGCCGTTTATTTTACGTTACCCTCACCCTCTCGACCCCGCCCAACGCGTGGCTTCGGAACAAAAAAGTAGCTTGCAGCCTGCCTAATGCAGACGGAGCAGAGCCAGCTGGTAAGACGCGTACACCTCGCCGCCCCACCCACTTAGTTTTAGACAGTCCGCTAAACCTAACCATGTCGCCTGCGGCAGAGCCTTTAGAAGCTGACGAAGCTCCTGCGTCGACTTCGCCCCCTTTTGAGATCTCCAAACCCGGTTCCATTACCGCGGATTTCGAGATGTCAGTTTTGGAGCAATTTGATCAGCTCCTTGCTTCATACTCTACTCACACAGGTGCCGTTGCCTACACTTGTGTTTCAGATTTCTGTTTCTTAACCTACACTTCGTTCACTTTTTCAGTTCGGTAACAAAAATCGTTATTTTTTTTTTCAAAAAATCTTAATTTCAGCTTAACGTTATCCGTAAACGCACTTTTGAATGCAAGTGCATGAAATATTTAACGTAATTTCTCCCTTTACCCAAGAAATCCGACTTGACACAAATCAAGGAAGTATTATCGAAATCTACTATATTTTTACCTTGCCGGCTTTTGTGTGTGCGCCGCTTGGACTTGCCGGTAGCCTAATAACCTAAATTGTCCCCTTTTTCCTTAGCTTCGAGTATGAACAATTCTTCTACCGCTTCTCTCATGCCTAATACTGCTGCTGCTGCTGCTCTACTTGGCATGATAACCGCTACGGACAATTCTTCTCCCAACCAGCGACCTTCGCCTGCCCCTAGAAGGGAAAAATTCTTAACCGCTGGTAAAAAAGAAAGAAAAGAAAAAAATTTATTGCAGCTCATACTTATGTCTCTTTCCTTAATTCCGTTTAAAGAAAACAACGTTGATTTCTGTGCAAACTATCCACAATATACATATTTAAATGAATTATTAAGACTCAAGTGAATTATTTGTTGTATCGTAGAAGAAGAAAGTGAGAGAGCGACGCGGCGGAGTTCGTACCTCAAAGCCACGGCGCGGGATCGGTTGACGACAGATAGCGATGCGGATGTGAGCGATGTCGAATCGCAGGATCCGAACAAAGCGTAAGTGCGAGAGTTGGAAATCTTTTTCTGTCTTATTTTGAATGGGGTGTTACGTAATAAAAGGAAACGCAAAAGACGGTTGCGAAGCCCTGGCATTACAGGGGTGGGGACTTTGAAAGCGCCGGTGTCTTACGGCGGGACGATTGGACAATTACGACACTTTTTTGAGTTTATTTCCCTGTCACATGGACAAAGCGCCAGTGCCCCTGATTTGCGGCTAGGACGGGCCATTGAGACAGACCCAGCCGTGACACGATTCGCAGCCCTGGCGCAGGACGGCCAACTCCCCAGACCAAGATCAGGGTGAGCTGCTCCCTGCCCCTCCCTCGCCTGACTGCTGTGGCATTCCTAGCAAATCCTTTTTTGACTTTAGACATTCTCACCCCGTGTCGAACACTTAGGTACAGCAGGCATACCTCGTATTACGAATGAACATGGCATTGCAAGGCAAGAACATTCGAAACAGAGTCTGCCAAACATAGTTGATGTCAAACAAATCATTTTGTCTGATTCCGTACTTGTAGGTTTTTCAATTCAAGGCAAATCACTAAATCACTTGATCAAGTTAAAAGTCAGCTCGAAGTCGCTGTTCATTTTAAGTGGTTTGTGCTGAAATTAATTCATATTCAGCAACTTGACGTGAGTTTTTGCCTAGCTGTGGTAAAAGAAAGCTGTTGAATTGAATTTTAATGCGAGTACAGAGATCAAATAGGCAAATGTACATTGAAGGTTATAAGGCTTATTCGAAACACTGCTTCTCCTGCTAATCCGCCAGGTGTGCCACTAAGGAAAATGAAAGAGATGGCTTTGAGGAAACCCGGCCCAGGATGGTTTCCATTGTTTATATTTACCACTGGCACTAGGATACTAGTGGCGAGCTTCAAAAGGTTGGTCTTACATATGTTAGTACAGTTCTTCTCTTCCAGTTGTTTGTATTGAGGTAAAGAAGGACAAAGCGAAAATGCCGAACTGCTGCATACCAGCCTGTGAGAAAGCGATCAGGAAAGATGTAGCTAAAATTAGTGCAGGGCATGGAGAAAAATTTTCATTAAACATATAAACTAATTTGTACAATTTGCAGTTTTATTGTCTTACAAAGTTTATGTCCAATATTACCACACGAGCAAAAAAAAAAAAAAAAAAAAAAAAAAAAAAAAAANAAAAAAAAAAAAAAAAAAAAAAAAAAAAAAAAAAAAAAAAAAAAAAAAAAAAAAAAAAAAAAAAAAAAAAAAAAAAAAAAAAAAAAAAAAAAAAAAAAAAAAAAAAAAAAAAAAAAAAAACACCAAGTCACTATCATATGAATCCAGCATGCGTAAGTAAATATTAACCTTGCGTAGGGGATAATTTTACGCACCACGGGTAGCCTAGTGACAGTAGTAAAACATAGCAACAGAGACTATCCTGGACAGGGTTTCTTGAATGCTTTGTCTTTCATTTTGCTCAGTGGCACACCTGGCGGATAGATAGGAGAAACTTGTGTTTGGAATAAGCGTTATAGTGAATTTTTCCGTTGTGTTAAACACAAAGTAGGTAAAATAAGAGCTGGGTAGATTCGCTTCGTTGATTTGAAATTGAGTTAAAATATGATTCATTTTCATTTCATGCTTTCATTTTATTCATTTCATGCCAGTTGAATTTATCAATTGTTTAAAAATTCAAATTGAATGGACTTAAAAGCTTATCGAAAAATGTAGGTATTGACGTTTTGAAAATACTGGTTTGAAAGTTTCATCCTAGTTGCCACACTTGTGATTGTACCAGTAAGTTATAGGAACACGTATGGGTTTTGGACTAATAATCGTCGATTAAAACTCTACTCCTCTTCTCAATTGGAAATCAAGCCATACAAATCGAAAAAATACTAGAAGGCGTCCTCAGTTGTCAGATTTGTTTAAGTTAGTCATAGAAGAAATTAAGTCAGCTCCTTGCGAGTGACTTAGCTTACAAAAGATTCGACTTAGTTTACGTCTTATCCAGATTCCACTGGAATTGATTTTCTTTCAATTATTTTTGGTTATTTTTTTATTCTTTTAATTTGCGACCTCATACAAAGCGCCGTGTGTCATAAACCAGGGTATGCCTGTCGTATCGAGAAAATCAAAATAGAGATCGAAAAGAATAATAAGTCCTTGTACTAATTCACTCACCGGAACGGCGATAATGATCCACTGTATAAAAACCAAAATATCGGCCGCCTACTGCGCACGGAGTTTCTCTTGTTGTGAAGTAGATTTGGTTGACACACGTTTTACTGCATGGGACGCTTGTAACAAACGTTGAAGTATCCGTCATTTGGAGTCGTTAACGCTTTTTTTTTCTTTTTTGTATGTTGATTTTCGGTTTGATTGAGTTTGGGAACATAACAGTCCCGGACAGTGGGCGGCTCACTTTCGTTTTCCTTTTTTTTAAGTCGTACTGTAATGGAGAGAGCTTTTTTGTATCGTTATATATTTGTATAAACTTATAAACACAAGCTATGGCGACGCAAGATTGGTCAAAGCCATAGGAAATTACACGTATTTCATTGTTGGAAATAATTGATTTATTTCTCCTTTTGGTATATATAGGCACATGTCACATAGTATCCAAAAACTAAGGGAGTTGTTTGGAGACAAAGTACCTCTCCAAGACACTCCCAAAGCCAGTAGTACCACAGGACCTGCCCCTCTGGCACATTCTACACCTACGAGTACAAGCCAGGAAGGCAAAGACGTCAAAGATGGGGCGGTGCCTAGCCCGTTGCCGAGACTTAGCGATGCAAGCGTCCTGAGAGAAGGTTTCTTGCATATCAAAGGCACACAAGTGGACGGAAAGGTATATAATATAACTGAAAACAGTTATACCAAAATTCTTTACAAAAATTATTGTTAGAAACAAAAAACATCAGTTCTTCACTATCTGTACTTTATAGTGTTATTAAGTTTTATTTTGTCATTTTGCCTTAACTTTTAGTCTCTTAATCTTTCCCACTCATTGTACATTGTTTGTTTTCGTTACCTGTTTTTTTTCTTCTTTTAAATTTTATTTTTAACTGCGATTTCTGTATTATTAGTGCACTTGAAATTCTGTTTATTTTTACTTTATTCTTTTTCATTAATTCTCCTAGTTTTCTTTCTTGCTTGCTTTTTTACAGCTTTTTCTCTGTAAATGAGTGAGGCTTGTTGAATTCGTTTTATATTTATTTATTTTTCGTCTAATGTTGCAGCGCGCGACGGATCGGTCATGGAGACAGCAGTGGGCGAGGCTAAAGGGTCACGCGTTGGTCTTGTTCAGGGATAAGAAAGATGCCCATTTGGCCACCGGTGCAAATGAGGAGATGACAATAGACGTTAAGGGGTGTTCCATCGACGTGGCGTTTGATTATACCAAGCGCAAGCACGTGCTGCGGTTAACCACGTCGTCCCACTACGAGTATTTGCTCCAGTGTGAAGACCACAATGACCTGGCCTTATGGCTCCAAGCATTCCAAGAAAAGGCGGTAGATAAGGAAGAATCCAGCACGGCCACACCCTCGTACAGTAGCTCTGAGGCCGTTTTGCGCAAACAAGCCTTCGAAGCCTGGGAGAGTAACATGGGAGCGCATGTGTCCAACAAGAGCAAGAGCAAACTGTCCAGCATTTATCGCAACCGATCGCCCACGGGACATTCACCCGTCTCAAAATCGCGAAAAGCGAGTTTGGGTGGCGCCGGCGGTGTAAGTGCGAGTGCCGACGGCCCTCCGCCGCCGTCACCATCGAAAACCAAGACGTGGAAGGGTAAAGTGGCCCGACAGTTTAAGAGAATGGGCGGGCATGCCCTACATTCCCCTTCTTCGCCACAACAAGGACCCGAAGGCGCAACTTTTGGCGTACCCATCGAATTTTGTCCCAAAGTAGGCCACATTTCGTAGTACGAGGTGAAATCTTAACGAAAAATATCCTTTCGTTTTCTAGTCATCTACTTACCCTGGTGTGCCTTTGTTGGTGGAACTGTGTATCAAATTAGTCGAAGCTAGAGGGTTGGAAGTTGTAGGGTTATACCGAGTACCGGGTAACAATGCTGCCATCTCGGCCTTGACAGAACTCATCGACAGAGGTCTGAGCGCAAGCGATATGCAAGTAAGGAAATTCACTTTTCCTATTAACTAAACCATTTCCTTAAACTGACCATTTCGTCGTTGGGCTCTGATATTTTTTCACCGTTTCATTATCCATCATTCGTTAGAAATGGCAGGAAAATACGTATTTAGGGCCTTAAATGGCAATGGTCATTTTGCCAAGATGGCTAGGCTAGACGGTCAGACAATTTCTCACATTTTGTTCATTTTGTTAAATTGTTATCACCCGTAAACGAAGCCAATAAATAGTTTCACGTTGTTTATTATTTCATTGTATTCAGGGTTCTTATTTTTAACATATTGTATTTTATTTCTTTTGCTTGTTAATGTTTCCCTTGTTTTCTGTCTCTGTTCAGTTTGTTCCTTTTTCGTTTTTCTTTGTAATTTACACGTTTCAGTCTTTTCTTTTGTTTTAAAAGTCTTAAGTAATTATGTCTTTTGTTGAGGAAGTTGCATTTTCATTTTGATGTTTTTGTTTAGGATCCGAGATGGAATGACGTGAACGTGATTTCGAGTTTGTTAAAGTCATTCTTCCGGAAGTTGCCCGAGTGTCTGGTTACGTTAGACTTATACAACTCGTTCATTCAATCGAGTAAAATTGAAGATGAGTTGCAGCGACGAGAAGCGATACGAAAGCTGGTAAGTTGTTCCATTCAGTGTTTCTCCAAATTTTCCAAACAAACGAGCGTAGAATGTAGGATTCATCTCGTGCTTAACTATCCTATTTTGGTTGCCATCAGGTGGATGATCTCCCGGAGTGCAACTACTACACATTACGGTTCCTAATCCGGCATTTGGCACGTGTGGCGAAAAAGAGTCATATCAACAAAATGGAACATAAGAACTTGGCAATTGTTTTCGGTCCTACTTTAGTACGCACAACCGATGACAACATGGTCGCTATGGTGAACGACATGTCCCATCAGTGTCGGATTGTTGAAACTTTGGTCAATCACGTAAGTTCTTTATAAAGTGGATTGAACGTCTCCTTCGTGAATTATTACTTTTTGTTCGCTAACTGTGTCACGTTATCTCCAAGATTAGACTTTCGTCCACTTTGCATATATCACCTTATATTTTAGTACCTTTTCTATTGTTTGTATTGAATTTTCTACGAGTTATTTTCATTGACTTGTTATTTTCTACGAGTATAGGCAGACTGGTTTTTCCCGCGCGATAGTTCCGAAGGCTCTTTGGAATCGCTTTCCAAGTGTCCCGTTACGCCCATGGGCTCCTCCCAAGATGTCACAGAAGGTGATAATGTTTGGAAAAGTTTTAAGAAACTTAGATTTATTGTTATGGTTTGAGTAGGTGCCAGCCCTGTTGCCGGTTTAAAGACCCACATACAAGCCCGGGAGATTGTTTCTTCCATCTTAGCTGCCGCTTCGAGGAAGCGTACTTCTCAAACGGACTTAACAGACAGTGTAGCTTCAGAACCGCCAATACAGTTCGCTCCACGGGTTCCGCCTTTGGAACGGCGAAGCTCAACCTCATCTGCCCAAGAACTCCCTTCCTCTGCCCAGTCCATGGGACCCACTCTTGCCGGCTCGACACATTCCCTGGTGGAATTGGGCTCGCATGGGGGACCTGCCTCACTGCCAACCCTCTCTGCCCAAGCCACACCCCCTCCTAGTTCCTCCCTAGCGCGTCAGACCATAGCAGCCAGCGAAGCCGACTTCCGGAATCGAACCTCGTCAGGCACGATGCTCACCAAGTCAGTCTCGGTACAAGTGTCCAGTGGTAGCAGTACTATTAGTAGCGGCACGATCAACACAGCCAGAGCACGACCAGCGTTAGTGATGCCGCTCGAAGAGCTTGGACTGAAATCCTACGCCCATTTGAGCGAAGACACGAAGGAAAGGATCCGCAAGTTTGAAATGGAAACCCGGGCTTTGTTACAGCGCGATTTGACCAAACATAGGAAGGATGGAGAAGCAAGAAGGTAAACGAGTCTAGTAACATCGCCTCCGAGCTTAGACCTTCCTCACGTGTGTAACACTTTGTTAGAATCGAAAGAATGAGATTGGAATCGGCCTGGCAGCGTGCGAAACTCGAGCTGGAAACGGAAGATTTCTTGGATGCATTGGCGGATAACCCGGCAGGTGACTATTATTTTGGTATTTTTGCGCTTTTGGTGCTCTTTATTTTCAGGACGTGTATATCACGTGTTTTAAATATTTTTCTATAGAATTATTTTTTTAAATTATTTTCTTATGTTTTATATTTTGTGAAAATCTAATTACATTTGTTAGTTTTGAACCTTTTTTGTCTTGGTTCGTGAAACGTAGAGTTTTTATTTGTCAAATTTATTTTCTTGTGAGTTTTTTTTTTTTTTTCCTTTTCTATTTCTGCGTTTAATTTTTCTTTTTAATATTTTCACTGTGTTCTTGAGCTCTTCATATGCTATTATTGTAAAATAATTTTCCTGGCTATTTTACGTATACCTGTGGAAGCATAAGATTCAAATCTCGTGCTTTGTTTTTCTCTCGGTTTTTTGTTCTCCTTGGGTGTGGCTCAGCTGCTTGGGCTGCCTTTGGACATTTACACTCTTAGCATAAACATACAAATGCACACCTATGGGACAGTCTCTTATTTTGCTCACTTCCAAAGCTCAAGTTAGTGTTGGTAAGCTTGTGTGTCTGAACGTTTTGTCCGTGCAAGTGTGTGCACGTTAGACTTGGATGCATGTTCTTTAATCTGATCCTTTTTTTGTGAGAATACGTGTAGATTGTGAGCATGATAAACCAAAACGCATGCACTATGAAAGGTAGACACTAAAATTCTTGTCTTTGCAGGTGTGGTGGCGCAGAGGATCTCAGACTTTGTTCAAAAAATACGACACATGGAAGCCAGCGATTTGTCCGCTCCGTCACCCACTCCATCTTTTGACAACATATCAACGTCGTCCGACTCCTCGCCTACAGCTGATTCGCCAGCCCCGTCTGGCCCGACGGAAGTGGTGAATGCTCCCACCAAACGTCCAGAATCGGAGAACCAAGAAGATGAAAAAGACCAAGTGGATGTAGGAAAAGAAGAAGGGAGAAGGAACGTTGAAGTAACCGAAACTGAAACAGTCACCAGCCAACTGGAGAAACCCGCATTAACGGTTCCGGTGCCGGTACCCGCCCTTGCCGTACTCAAATCCCCTGTGACTCACTCCAGATCCAATATCCCCAAATGGTCCAAACCGATCTCGCCTGTCGCCAAACCTCCAGCGAACCGATACAACAGTCAACAAACCCCTCTCAGTTCCCGGACCGCTTCTCGAGTTCCTATTAAAACGCAAGCCAGTGCGGCTAATCTCAAAGCCAGTGAACTGGGCAAGAAGGAGGAAGAACGAAATACGACAAAAGTTGGAGGCGGGGTTGCTCGCTCGACACTCACCCCGCCCAGAACCCAAGTTCTTCGAAGAGATAGTCTACGAGTAAGATATTTTTCTTTCTTTTTATTTTCATATTGACTTTTTAGGTTTCCTTTATTTCTTTATTGCCACTGTTACATATCACTGGTTTGATTAGATAAGTAGTGTAATTCTGTATTATAAAATTGTAGGCGTCGCATTCTTCGCAGTCGTCGTTGGTACGCCGCAATTCCAAGTCGCGCCCAAGGGAAGAAACACCGGTGAAAGTCCCTGCAGAATCAGGTGTGTCGAGTTTTTGTGCTTAATTTGGTTTGTTGTACTTGGAATTTTCGAGACTATGAAACATATACAATTATGCGTCCAGGCGGTGATGCTAAGGTTTCTGATAGCACGAAAACGGGCGCACCTGGTGGAAAAAAGGGCGGAGAATTGACCGTCGGAGTATTGGATAGTCCGTCCACCAAGCCCGCCTACCATGCGCGTGGTACGAAACCGGAAGATGTGACCAACAAGGATAAGTTCAACGCCAGACGAGCTGTGTTTGAACCAAAAGCCAAGTTGAAACGATCCGACTCGCTGTCGAAAGAGGAGAAGACGGAAGTGAATACGAAAGCCAAAGAAAATCGGGTCACAGATACCAACAAGTTGATCGAAGGCCGAGAATCGAGAAAGCTGAAACGAAATACGCGCGATGCCATTAAAAGACGGCACACGGTTGGTGGGACGTGTGACTTTGACAAAATGCGATGGCAAATTATGTATTGCGACAGCCAGACGTCGCAAGCCATGCAGAACACGCCCACCTCCGCGTGGCAGCAGTTACAACCGCTTGTGAGTGACCAGCATTTAAATGTGGATCGCAGTTTGAAGACGTGGTTGCGGAAGGAGAGACTACGGACGAGCTCGCCCGACCTGTGCCGTCGCTCCGATCCCATTTGTAGAGTTGTATTAGAAGAACCAGAAGCAACTCTAACCCATTCCTCGGTACCGCCATTACTTACTTCCTCCTAACAGAAAATGCGGACAATCTTGTCTTAAGAAAGAAAGAAAACGAAACGAATAAATTTAGTTTGGCGCTCTTCGTTGAACCGAATGCTTAATATTTGTAGATTAGAATATTGATATCGTGGCGAGTTTACAGTTTATTATATCTGAATTGTATAAATAGTGATTTTTTGCTATTTTTTATTGAAATCCCTTAAGACATAAGGTTTGTGTACAGCATGAGATACATAACCTGCATTGGACTGTGATCAGAGAAATTGGGAGGCTTGCGGGGAAAATGTTGTCCGTTGGATTCAAATATTGTTTGTGAATTCTTGTTGGCATGGTCAATTACCCATGACAAAAAAAGCTCACGCTTATTGTATGAATTGCTTATAGTGAATGCATCAAAGTCGTTGATTGTCATATATGTTGCCGCTGCAACGTTTTGGGTCAAGTGAATGCGTAAAAAATACAGCGACCTTACAACATCTCATAATTTTATAATTTTATTGTTGGAGCTTTTTTTTACTAATGTTATTTCTGACAAAGCATATCATGGCTCTGGAAGGGACAAACCCATAGTTAAAACAATGTCTCGCAATAGTGGGTAATCGATTACGGTTCTTTAATACCTACGCTTGAGCGTTGGGCCCCCGCTTACAATGTTAGTATTAAATAGGATTAATTCAGAAGGATAGACGCACATGAACAGTTGCGAATTTCTTTAATTCGCATTTATTTAATTCAACCATGTTTGCAAACAATTCAGGCACGTCAAACGGTGTAACCTAAAGAATAAGGATGAAGTATTGAAGAACGTCCGCTTTTAAGTAATTCGGATACATTTCAGGAGACATACAGAGGAGGTATTCAGAAGCTGAAGGAGGGTGAGATCTGTCCTTCGGGGCCGATGGCAGAAGTAAAGTGACGCTCTCCAACTCCCCCTCCGTCCCCTAAGCATGATTTGAGCCCTTTTAGGGATTTTTACCACGTTAGCGTAAAGGCAACAAAACAAAATCAAAAATATATTATAAAATAAAAAGCTTCTGTTCTTTTAGTGAGAAAAAAGTTGGTAAACTCTTATTTATTCTTCCATTACATACTTGTTAGTCGCATTTCTTTACATTGTCATAATGCTAGTACTAAATGCTTCGAAACGCTGCTTTCTTTATTCAGCTTATAAACGCTTGCTCGAATGAAGAAACTCAGTTTACTTATCTTATCAATTTTACCAAGGAAATTAAACTATTTTGTTAAAAAAAAAAAAAAAAAAAAAAAAAAAAAAGCTGTGTATGTCCTTAAAGGACTCGCCGAGCTAAATATTATGCTTGAATGATGTACTTATTCTTAGTCAATACTTGCACAATTCAGAAGTTTTATTTACATTTATTTTACCTAAAAAAAACATGTGATTTCAAACTTCGCTATCTTTCACTTTAAAAGTGATTGGTTTGAGCCTCATCACCGCATAATGAAGGTTGGTCAACCTCGAGAGGCTCTTGGACCTCTGATTCGCTTAGCACAAAATTTTTCATTGACGCCATATACGAAAAAATGCGAAAGGGTGTCAAGGGAAGTTTGAAAAACGGATACTCGTCATTTCGTGATTTACGCATCAATATTTTGCTTTAAAGAACATTTTGTAATGAGCGGAATGAAATATTAAAATGCGTTGCTTGTAAGAACTTTCAAAATTTAGTCCCCTGCAGCGGTTTTCCAGGTTGGTTATTAAAAAAAAATCCTTACGTTCTCAATGTTTGTGGCGTGGTTTTCGCATTGTGTCATCGACAGGGTAGAGTATTTAAAGAATTGTAAAAAAAATGTCATGTTATGTTTTCTAATGTTTCTCGTTGACTGCTGCGTTTAAATTTTCGATCTTTCCCTCGCAATTTGCAATCTGTATGTGTACACGCATCCTCCTTTTGGTTGACAATTTTATTTTCCCTTTGAAATTCTTTCAGTGGCTATTCCAGTAAACACATGATAAAAACAAATACATTTTGATTCGCTTCACACTATTAGTTAGGAGCTATTTGGTTCTCAGATTTACAACTTCTGCGAGTGTCGTAACCCATTATGTGAACAGAAAATAGTTAAAAGTGAGAACGGCAGAACCGCAGAAACACATGTATCCGAAAAACTCACTGCACGTGGACACAAACTGAGAAAAGGCTGTATAACGTTCGTTTTCTGAAGTAACTACCAGTTTTATATTGCAACAGGTTGACGGATCGACATTTTTAGACGTCACAAAAAAGGTTTCGGTATACGTGCAAGTGCAGTTACTGTCACCACGAGAACTTATATAACTTCGTGTGCAGGCTGTATCGGAAAGCACTTTTTGTCTCCACTTGTTTCGCATGAAGAGCGTATATAAAGGAGTGTCATAGTGGGTTTTTTGTCAGTTACGGAGCTTTTTCCTTGGTATCCAACTCTTCCCACATTTCGCTCTTCCAACATGGTGAGTAGGTACTTATCCTCGTAGAGTTTATGAATTGATTGTTGCTTTACAGCGTGAATGCATCTCCATCCACATCGGGCAAACTGGTATCCAGATTGGAAACTCCTGCTGGGAGCTCCATTGCCACGAGCATGGAATTCGGCCAGATGGAACAATGGACACTAAACGCCTGAATGACGAATCTTTTACCACCTTTTTCCAAGAAATTGACAACAACCATTATGTCCCCAGGCCTGTTTTGGTCGACTTGGAGCCTTCAGTAATAGGTAAATTAAACAACTGTTCAATACAAGCTACTTTTGTTAAGCTTGAGCTAAAAAAAAACTGACCGTCTTTCCTTTGTAGATTCCATTCGAATTAGCCCCTACAAGCAGCTTTTCCATCCTGAGCAGCTTATATCAGGCAAGGAAGACGCAGCCAACAATTACGCCCGAGGGCATTATACTGTGGGTAAGGAAGTTATCGAATCCGTAATGGATCGGATAAGGAAGCTGGCAGATCAATGCACTGGCCTGCAAGGATTTCTAATTTTTAACTTTTTCGGGGGTGGAACAGGGTCAGGTTTCACGTCCCTGCTGGACGAACGGTTGACTTTGGACTGCGGTAATAAGTCCAAGCTTCAGTTCGCCATCTACCCTGCCCCTCAAGTAGCCACAGCTGTCGTGGAACCGTGCAATGCCGTCTTGACTACGCATTCTACTTTAGAGCACGTGGATTGCGCGTTTATAGTTGACAACGAAGCCGGTCACAGTCGGTCGTTGGTAGTTAATTCCCAATTTGAAGCCGGTCGGGCACCAGTCGATGAATTGGATAGACCGCTTGGTCTGAGATTCTAGAAATCTACGTTAAGCGCTCCCTCAAAACGCAAGGACGCTGTAATCGATGAGACGACCTGGGCGATGAGACTGTTCAAATTGAGGTATGTAGGGCGCTCTACCTGCAAGTTACGTCGGCATATGTCGTAGATGGCTATCTATGACATATATTGTTTTAATTAAAGCTGTTTTTAGCATTGTTGTTTCTTACTGTATGGCTGTTTCATTTTAATGGAATAAAGAATGTTGCGCAGATCCGCAAGATACACCTCTTGTCTTTTACCTGTTAACTTAAGTATCGATTCGCGTGGAACTACTAGCTACAGGAGACTCGGGTCAAAAGTAACGTGACGCGAATGTTACAAAAATCATAACTTTTGAACACAAGATTGCTTGTCTGTAAAAAATCACAGTTATGTCACATACCGCTGAGCAATCTTAGTAAAAGTTGAATGTGGAATGTGGTATAGCTTTTAAACTTAAATCCAGTAAAAAGGTTACGTGTATTGCGCTCAATGCGGGTGGATGTACAAGGCTCACGGTGGTGACTCTACTACTACTAACTCTCTCTTTCCTCTCGTCTCACCTTACCTAACCTCTCACCGGGCATACCTGCCCTCGAGGCCACGTTGTAACTGAGGGCATGCACATGACGTCATACCAGAATGATTGAGAAATAATCAAGATATTTAATCATGTCTGACTTCGCTACCTTTTTTGAAAGAAAACGGGTGGGGGTTTTCGCCCGTTGTGTTCACTATAGGCTACCACATTTTTTTTGTGCCCAATGAATGCTACCAAACAGTTTATGCAAGCTCAGCCAGCACAGTCCCATATTTATTTTTGCAGGAGAACTAGAAATCCCAGGTCACCCGTTGAAGCGGTAGCAACAGCCGATGTCTCGACCACGGGACATGATCCGGGAAAGATGGCAACGCTGCATGACATAGCTTGTTTTGGAGTTCAGAACTGTTGGGGGGAAGAAAATCTATCATAGACAGAAGGAAAACGGTTGTCTTAACTTAAGTACACTAACCAACTGTGAATGATCAGGAGGAACAACTCTGCAAACTGCAAAAACAATCCGCACTGTTTTTCTACAGGATGTTGTCGTGGTAATCGTCGCATTGGAAGACGGCGCCTGCAGAACGCATTGCATTTTTCTGTTTATTTATATATTTTTTCTTAAAGTATAGTATAGGTAGGATAGGGACAAAAATAATGTTGCGCGAAAAGCCATGAATTTTGACGACAAGTTTCTTGTGGCTGTAAAAAATCAGTCCTGTCACATACCGTTAAGTAGCACGATACAAAGTTGCATGTGAAATGATTGATAATTAATCGAGATATTCATTAATGTTCCCTAGCTTTTCTTAAAAAATGGGTGATATTTTTTCTCCCGTTGCGTTCACTATAGATTATCAAAAATTTGTACAAAATATTTTTTGAGCTTACCGAATGCTACTGAACAGAATGCGAAAAGCTCGGACACCACAGTCCCACAGTTATTTTTACAGTGGACTTAGAAATCCCATGAAACACGTCGCAACTGTAGTGACAGCCGACTTTTGCTGCATTTTCGCATTTATTTCGGTAGCTTTTCTCAAAGTATACTATTTCTTGACGGACATGAAGCTAGAATGTTAAGGTATTGATTGGACTGCAACTACAAATTTTCGTTGCGACACGTTTTTCCGTTCGAAATTTGGTTGCTAAAGTTCCCTATGTAACATCGTGTTTAACGCACGTTAAACGCGATGTTACTTCTAACCCAACGAGTTATACGATAGTAACATACCCAGTGAAACTACGCAAAGTCAACCTTTAAATGAAACGGCTTTGCCGGTAAGCGAGTAGTTGGTTAGTTTGCTACATACGTAAAGTTCGTTGGGTACTTCGGGGTTCATACATTACGGCCCACGGGTGGATGTGGGATGGGTGAGTCCAAATTATCACACCACAAGCGTATCATCTTTGGACGCGTAATGCAGTCCTAGCAATCTTGAACATACGTTGAACAGTCGAGCATGTACAAGACCAAGTAAACTAAACATGACCAAAAGTGAATTTTTAACGTAGCGCAACATAGAAGTTGTGTGTGCTTTGTTGTGTATAACTTTTCCCATGTTTAAATGCTAGATTTCTCGCAACTACTGAAGGTATAAAATCCTAGATTATTCACCATTCTAATTTATTCCTCTCAACTTATCAAAAATACTTAACGCCTTAATTATTCTTATAATAATATGTTGACTGTGCTAAGCTAAAAAGTGAAGCTCAAGGTGCTCTCGTCGGCTTGTGAAATTTACCCTTAATTTAAATTTACTTAATCTTTTAAAATTGTTTCGTAAAGCTTTTAAGTCAGTATTAACCAACCCTGAGTAAATTACACTAAATGAGATAAAAGGTGTTATTCTATGGGTAAAGACGACTTTTTGCTTAATAAGTTCAAGTGCAAAAGGAAGAATTTCAGAATGCATTTAAGCGTAGATTGGAATAAATCATGCAGTATTGTACGTTGTATTCTTCTGTGACGACACTTTGCACAAGGCCGCGTAATTAACATGTCCAGACTGCGGGTTTGAGTTGCGGACTTGAGTTGCGGACTCAAGCCTTCGTGCGTTGTGGGAATTTCCCAAGAAACTTTGTGGACATCCTGTCTTTTAGGGTCTATTCACACCGACGAAATTAAGGGATTCTGCCATAATACAATTCTATTCCGTCGCCTAATAAATGTAGTTCGAAATCAAGTCATATAAACGTTCACAAATGTTGGAACAACTAATTCCCAACGCTTTTTTTCTAACTGATTTTTGTTACTAAATAACGATTTTAGAAACTTGGCCACATGTAGAAACTTTCATTAAGGCATATATATTTATAAACCTTTACCTTTCATTATTAACTAGCTAATTTGTTCGTGCGTCTTTATTTATTGTGAATTGTCAGTGCATCAAATCACAAAAACTCATTGTTAAATACGTCAACCTCCCCGTACCCAGGGGGGGTATAGGGTCCCCCCCCCCCCCGAAATGTTAAATTTATAGTAGTAATCATTGGCGTCTACAAAGTGCCCCCTACCCAAAAAAAAAAAAATGCACACGAACCCCCTTCCCCCGAAACTCCACTCCACGCCCTGAACCAAAATCCTGATTACGGCCCTGACATCAACCTTGTGTTGCTGTATAGCAGTGGTGCCCAAACTACGGCCCGCGAAGGTGCCTCATACGGCCCGTTCATTTATACCGCTCATGTATATTACTGCATAATTTCATTTTTAACGTCGGCATGATTCTGGCGAAACCGGAACATTCAGGCCCGCGAGATTTTATATCATGTCGCGCGCGGCCCTCGGGTGAAAAAAGTTTGGGCACCACTGCTGTATAGCTTGGCGTACGACACTACNGCATGATTCTGGCGAAACCGGAACATTCAGGCCCGCGAGATTTTATATCATGTCGCGCGCGGCCCTCGGGTGAAAAAAGTTTGGGCACCACTGCTGTATAGCTTGGCGTACGACACTACTTCTCAAACTTTTTTCCTATTACGATAATATAACCGAACAGTTCTTAGTACCCAACATGAATAAACATAACTGTATCATCGCTTTAAAGAAACCATACTCTAAATTTAGCAAATCATGGATAAATTACCTAGATTTGAAAAAGACTTCAATATGCCGTGTCGTGCGTGTGAATACAACCTTATCATAACCAGACTTGACGAAACGCTGCATTCAAACTTGGGTGTAGAGCAGAGCTCCGGTTTCCAAGGTCATCATTAGTGTATATTCCTAACCAAGACATTCGGTTCTGTTTACATCTAGTGCAATCTATTACCGTTGTTGACGACACGCACAACGAGTTGTGTCACCGACCATGGATTTTGAAAGTGAAGATTCAAAGGCGGAAGACTCCGACTGTGATAGCATTTTTGATTCAAGATTTTCAAGTTCGACGTCATCGTCATGTAAGAAAACCTGGGATAGTGTCACCGATCTCGGAGAGGACGCCAGTACGCCCACGCTTGTTGTTCACGGAGATGTAACGTTTATGAATATCGGAAAGCTGCATATTGGTCGCTCCGTAAGCCAAGTCGTCCAACAAACAGAAAAGGTATAAATTGAATTTTTGAAAACACCATTATCCGTACCAATAATATCTTACAGGATGAAGTGGAAATAGATACATTCTCCGAAGTTCTCCGAAATCAATATGGCGTGCTTTATGGGCGAATCGCACCTTTACCTTGGTGCCAAGATTTTGCCATTCCACTTGATGATATATACACAAGCCTTGAATTAATCGGTGTTGGTGGATACACTGATACGACGCCGATAACTACGGAAGAACTCTTTGATAACGTAAAAATTAAAATGAATCTGAAAAATAAAAAAGCATACACATGTCTCGATAACCATTGGACTTCAAAACTCTGCCTCACAGGAAAGTCGACATTCGATTCGCATTTTTATGGAGGGAAATCCAGGTTATGGGAAAACAACCTTGACCCTCAAACTCGCGTTGGACTGGGTCAAAGGTCAGACATACTTACTAAACTACCAAATCGTTTTTCTGGTTCAACTCAAATACCTTACGGTACGATAACGACTAACTTACATGACATAATGGCTCACATTTGTTTTCAACCATAGGGCTCATTAAAAGATTACATTCTCAACGAATTCGTACCAGGTGAAGATGACGAATATCAGGGAGCTTACTGGGAAGCGATCAAGAACCGTCAAGAAAATGTCTTATTCATCCTGGATGGTCTGGACGAGCTTTCTGCAGAAAGTAAGCCCGACGTCGTTAAGTTGATGGAAGGAAAACTGTTCAGCAAAGTAAACGATTCAGTACATTATAAATTAGCAGAATAGAACACTCACAATATTAGTTTGAAAATTTGTGAATAATGGTTACCCTTAATCAGGCCAGTGTGCTGTTAACCTCTCGATACGTCAGTGGTGACAATCCCATTCCCAAACTTTGCTCCAAACGGGTTCTCATCAAAGGTTTCAAGGCAGAACAAATCAAAGATTTCTCATTGCGTTATTATAACGCAGTGCAGTTATCAGATCTGGCCATTCCTTTCGCGGAGAATATTCTCAGTGTGCCCTTTTGTGCGACGTTAGCATCGTGTCCCTTAGCTTGTCTTCTACTCTGCGTTTTGTACGAAGAACAACCAGGGACTTTGCCGACCAAGATGACTGACTTGTATCACGAGCTTTTCCGTTGTTTGATCAAACGTTCCGTTTTGCGTAATGCAAAAGCAGGCGAAGAATTGGACCCTGACTGGGAGGATAGAATTCCGGAACCTTATCAGAATTTATTGTTGAAACTGGGTCAACTCTGTCTCCTTTCACTGCAAGACGACCAGTTGATCATGAAACTGGACATTCTGCGCAAACATTTGGGTAATGACTTGAATAAAATTTTGACAATGGGCTTACTGATGAAGGATTCTAAGATGAGCTCGCGTAGTAAGCTCCACAAAATGGATTGCTATCAATTCTTGCACAAAACTTTCCTGGAGTACTTGGCGGCCCTATATCTCAACGCAGCGGAGTACAGCCAAGAGCGATTTTCGGAGGAGTTGAGGAAATTGGTGTGCCGTAACCAAGACTCGTTTTGGATGGTTGCAAAGTTCTTGGTGGGCGTGCAAGGCAAGAATCGTAGCTCAGTTCTAGCTTCCTTTAAGCTGAGTAAGATTGACGAAAATGCGGTATTCGATATCTTGGAAGAGCTCCGTATGGACGAAAAAAACATTGGCTCTTTGGCAGAAATTTTGGTCGATACTATAACGTTGGATTTCAATCATCCCCTGACGGTCAAGTTTGGTCAAGTTTTAGGAGACAAAAAGTGCACTCTCAAGAATTTAGTTTTGTCCTGGGACAAGAACAAAATCAGGAAAGAAGATAAAGATCAATTTTTCCGTTATTTGGTCAAAAATTCAAGCATTCGTGCGATCACATTCCGGATTGAAGATTACAGTGCCACGGCAAAACACATTGCCCAAGTTGTTTCCAGGCCTAATATCAGACAGTTGGAGACCGGATGCTTCAACTGTGGACCTAAGCGAGCCATATTTGAGCTTATGGCTCAAACGTATAAGCAGAAAGCTCTGACAGCTTTACATCTTCCACCTACAATTGACCCTGACAGTCTTCACGCCCTTGTTCGGCTATTGGACACAAAAATGACTGCACAATCACTGCGCCTGGAAATGTCATCTTCTAATAAACATTTTGTAGAATTCTCCAGCCTGATAGCCAAAACAACTACTATCAAACATCTCGAATTAAGTAAGACGGAAATAATCTGTGAATGTACAGTTTTAAAATATCTGTGAATTATTTTCTTCCAACAGCAATATATCCTCGAGACATAAAGTCGAAAGAACCTTTAATCATCCAAGGTAACTTTAGAATTACACTTACTGTTTTATTTGCGACGCACCTATGATAAATTCGAACTAAATTTGTTTTGTAACTTTAAAATTTACAGATTTGTCAGTCAACCCGAATCCACTCAAGTTTTGTTTGCTGTTCTCTTCTCTGTGTAACAAAGAATGTCGCTTGGAAAGCCTTATGCTAGACTTCGGTCACTTGCGAGACGACGTCGTTGATTTCGCTTATGTTTCTCTTTCTTCTGCACTGAGAGTGAATCAGCACCTCAGGACCTTGACCCTCTTCAATTGCTCGTAAGATAAATCTTTAAAAAAAGTAATTTAATATGCAACTTTAATGCAGCTTCTTTTACTATACCCGTACTAATGTGTCATGCATGCTGGTAGGTCAGAATTTAATCTAGATTGACACACGTTAGAAGCGGCTAACTTTTAACGCAATTACGCTTGGTGAATTTAATGACTAATCCAATCGGTTTTGAGAACAAGTGGCACTAAAATTCGCACATAACTTTGACTAGCAAGTTTTTAATACATTTTTGTAACACAGTTTTAGCTCCTTACGCCCGGTGTTGACAAATTTGGCGTTTATCGAAAACCTGGAACTCGTTTGCGCATCTGGCTTGCCTATTTACGACGAAGATGTCTTATTCCTCTTTGAGAACGTGTCGAAGAGTATAGTAAAGAAACTCAGCTTAATGTGGTGGACCTTTAGCTTTCGGGTAAGTTATTATTTTTATTCTGTTATCACGAGACTATTGTTAATATTTATACATTTTGTATGCAGAACACAATTTCTTTCGAAACAATCAGTCAACTAATCGCCCAATCTCATCTGAAAGAGCTCAAGGTATCGGAAAGCACCCTGAAGTTTCATAGCGATCCTGACGAGATGTTTGACTTACTACCTCTCGATAAGCTGCTTACATTTCCCTTACGAGTCTTGCAGTTTCCTTCGTCTAAGCTCGTAGTTGAGTCTGAGCACAAGAAAAAGGTCACGCGACATGGTCCTGAATTGCTGCAGTGCGTCCATCAGTCATGGTTTCCTCGCGTACAGCATCTCAATCTAAGCACCTACGTCTTCGCTGGCTTAGACGACCAAGACAGTGTTGATTTTTTTGAAGCCCTATCTCGCAATTTTCCCAATTTGGAAATCCTCGAATTGGACGGTTTGTTGGTCAAATGGGCCGACCCAGCGTTTACGTCACAAGCTGTGATTGACACATTCCAAACCATGTCAACATTAACTGTGGTACGCCTCACGCGAGCCGTTTTCGTTGATTGCTCAGACGACGCTGAGTCGTCGCAAGACAATTGGCTATTAACCTCAATCTTCGAAGGCGTGCCAAACTTGACGGAAATAAGTTTGCCAAACCTTACTCATGCGACAGCGTTACATTTAGCCCGCTTACTTGAGGCATGGTCGGGCGACACACTCAAGCTTATTTTTGCCATTATGCCCAGTGTGTTTAGCTCCGTCTACGGAAGTTACAGTCGAGACAATTTAGAAATGCGCTTTATCACACTGCACGCTTTACAGCAAACTGCCATTTACGACATTCAGTATATCGGTGGCGATCATCCTGCGTATCTTCTGACGCGGAAATAATTCATTTAGACTCATAGTCCAAATTATTATGCATGCCCATGAAGTCGCAAACGTTTCTTACACACGGCGTCTTTTTTATACGGAGTTCGTTACTAATAAAACTCAGCATACTCGGGGTTGTCCTAGCTCCTCAATCAAACGGAATTCGAAGGAGTTAATGATTGGTATGGCATCAACATGTCACATAGTCATAAGTCTTCAGTTGTCGGGTATCGTGTGACGGTCGTTCGATACCGTGAACCTATCAGATGTGTTACCGTAGAAAAATTGTCTTACAGGAAATTCTTCTTAAAGGGAAGTGGACACCAAAAACACCTATTGAGATTTTGATGTATTCTTACTGTACACATTATCCTACGAGCGCAGAATTTTGTTTAATTTATTTTCCGATAAGCCGTTGCAGATTTATTGCATTTCGAAGATTTTGGCCGCGCGAACGTGACGTCACGGAGAGATAAAACAAGCCACATCAATTTATCTCGTGGCCTAGTTGAACCAACGAAATTCGCGATTTTCGTGCCCGCACGTGCTGTACTATCCCCGCTTTACATCACTGCACCACGCGATCGCCTCAATATTTTCTTGTTTCCTGAATATCTTCATTATTATTCCGGGCATGAGAAAAAGAAACATATATCTGGAAACCAGATATTTTACTCTTTTTTTTGTGTAAGACGATTTTTTTTCCATTGCCCTTTAAATCGATGCATAACGACCAACCTAAAGACTTCCTAATACCGCGCGAAAAACCACGAAGCTCCATATCTGTTGGACTTCCAGGGCAACGGAATCGTTGTTTCATTTGCGTACAGGAAGGCTACCTTCAAGCTGAGCTTACCAATTGGTACTGTGACGTAACGCGGAGATAGTACAGCACGGGCGGGCACGAGAATCGCGAATTTTATTGGTTCAACGATGCCGCGAGATGAATTGATGTGGCTTGCTTTATCCCTCCGTGTCATGTTCGCGCGGCCAGAAACTTCGAAAGGCAATAACTCTGCAACGGCTCGTTAGAAAATAAATAAATATAATTGTTTAGGAGCTCAAAGCACGGATGGTGATCGAGTGAGATGAGGATATTATTATTACCCGGAATGTAACGTTTGCTATTCGAAATAACTGATAAAAAGACTACGCAAAATTTGTCACTGAGAAGGTGTATTGACACCAGTTTCCGCAAAACGTTACAAAATCGAAACAAAAAAGTATCCTAGAACTCTCAATTTTATTTCCAGAGCTTCTTGATGGACATGTTCTTCTCGGAGTCTTTCTGCATAACCTTGGCAACAGCCATCTCAAAGTCTTCCTGTGTAACGTGCACACGTCTCTCCCGCAGGGCGTACATACCTGCCTCGGTGCAAACACCCTAATAATAAAAACAGTTAAACAAATTGACGTTTTTGCTGTATTAGGTATTAATTTACCTTGACTTCGGCTCCAGAAGCTCCGGGCATGAGTTCTGCGATCTTGCGAAGATTGATACCACGGGTGAGGTTCATCTTCCGCGAATGGATGCGTAAAATATCCAAACGCGCCTCCTCATTCGGAGGCGGGAATTCAATTTTACGGTCAATACGGCCCGGCCTGAGCAAAGCGGGATCCAGGATGTCAATTCTGTTGGTAGCCATAATCACTTTAATGTTTTTCGTCGCTTCAAAGCCATCCAGTTGGTTAAGGAGTTCCAACATGGTACGTTGAACTTCGGAATCGCCACCGCTGCCCGACTCGATACGCGACGAACCAATGGAGTCAATTTCGTCCATAAAGATAATGGAAGGGGCGTGTTCGCGGGCCATCACGAAGAGCTCACGCACCATACGTGATCCCTCACCAATAAACTTCTGCACCAACTCGGATCCCGACACGCGGATAAATGTGCATTCCGTGTGATGTGCGACCGCTCGTGCTAACAAAGTTTTGCCTGACAATACAAGAATAAAAAGAATTAGCCTTTCTAATGTTGATTTTTCCTTTACCGCAAGATTATCGAGATCGTTAAAACTCTGTTAAAAGTTAAAACTCTGACCCTAACTCAAACATGAGAAAATGCTATGATTCGGGTAGGTGGAAAATAAGTTTGAACATATACTGTAAGCATAAACAAGGACGTTTGCAGTAAACCTTGTGAAAACAGACACTTGTCAATTTTGGCCTAAAATGCTTTAAAAAAGTAGAAGTGGTATGGTACCGATCATAACGTACAAACGGAGATATTTTTTCTATACAGGCAAATAGTACACTTGTCTGAAGAATCCGTTTGTTATTTACTGAACGTGAATTTCAACCACTAATTTCATGAGTATCGCAAACGAAATGAACACAGTATAGGGTTTGTTTTAATGATCGTACATTCTTTTTGACTGTTTTAAAGACTCGCTCTTTCAGCCAGAATAAAGGGACTTGCTGGAACAACCCTTCTGCGTAACTTAGAGCCTTGGCTTGGGTAATATCAATTACGGAACGGTAAGCGCCCCTTTGGCTGGTGTTTATGCGTTATCGCCCGACATTGCTAGTATTCACTACAACTGAGCAAAAGGGCATGTGTCTATGACTAAAGAGATACGTAGTTTGTACGGACTACAGGCGAAAAGTCGTTACAGACGAATCCGTGATATCCAACGCTTTCCTTGTATATTTACAATGCGTTTCTCCGGAACCTGTGAATATTATACAGAATCGTTCCGAACCAAAATTCTGGGCACCGCAAAGACATCAACCTTGTGTTGCTATATAGCATGGCTTATGTCACTACTTCTCAAACTTTTTTTTACCTATTACTATAATATAATCGAACAGTTCTTTGTACCCAACATGAATAAACTTTATTGTATCATCGCTTTAAAGAAACCACACTCTAAATTTAGCCAATCATGAGACTTCAATACGCTGTGTCGTACGTGTGAATGCAACCTTAGTATAACCAGATTGACCAAAACCGTTTGTCTCTTATACGCAGTGTCCGATATAGGGAAGTTCTACTGTGCTAAGAAAATATGACATGCCTACGACCAGCCAACGGATTGGCCTAAATTAAGCCTACGAAAGCCATATGCGGTTCTCATTATTTCCCCTTTTTAAGGACTAACTTGAAATGCAACTATTTTATATTTAACTTTGCTTTATGCGTTTTTTGGAATATCAAAATATGAAATATATTATGTATGCATACAATTTGGATATTATTTTGTGCACGGTTTACGTAACGTCATTTGTGATATTCTAAAAATTTTGCTAAATGTCAACGCAAGACGACAGCATGCTTACTAAAAAGAAAAAAAGATCAGAAGAAAGCTTTACCCGTTCCAGGGGGACCATACAAGAGTACACCTTTGGGTTGCGCAATACCCAAAGCGTCGAAAAGTTCGGGATGTTTGACCGGCAATTCAATGACTTCCTTGATTTCCTTGATTTGTTTGTCTAATCCACCAACCATTTCGTAAGTGCTATCGGGTACCTTTTCTACCATCATTAGCGACACCAAGGGATCCACCTAAGAAGTAACACGTCATTAACCACTTGCCGGTTGCGAAATTTTCATGTAACGTCTACTAAAAGTGCTTATACTTTGTTGGGGAGAATCTTGTGCAGCGTATAAGAGTCATTACGCAAGGCTACTCGGCAATTAGGAGTAATATCATTGATGTCGATGTTTTTGTCAATATCCACCACAAATTTGCCTTCCGGATGCACTTTAACCAGAACTTTCTTTTTGTCCATAGCTTTCACAACTTCCCCCACGTAAGATCCTTGTTCCTGCAAAAGCTGAAGCTCTTCCCGAAGCATACGAACTGAAATCGACAAACAACGAATAAAATACACAAGACATCAACAAATATTTCCATGTTTTACCTTTAGCATTGAGTTCATTTCGCTGGGCTTGCAAACGCCGCAAGTTTTGACTTTTTTCTGCTACCGTAAACTGAAGCTCCTCAATCTTCGAGATGTAATAATTACGCAATCCATCGCCCTTTGGGCCGTTGTCCACTTCCATCTAAAGTTCGTACAATTAATCAAAATTTTCAAAGAATGATCACAACACTTTCAACTTACCACTTCCCCCATTGTCGCCATGACTCTCTATTTTTCCTCGTCACTATCGCTCGATACAGCAATACGATGCTAGGTATCGTTCGTCAACACCGTTACTATCGATCTCTAGCTTACTATGTCTGTGGAAGTCCAAGAGGAGTGTTTACAGTGCAAGTGCGCTAAATTTCCGGTACTTAACTCGAGTTTCTTAACTCAACCGGATGTGTTGAAATTTTATAGCAAGCTAATGTGATCTTTTATTTATGTTTTTGACTTCGCAGTGATTATCCCGCCTAAGCTAAGAGTGTTTTTCACTAAAAATTGTGAAGATCTGGCGGTGAGTAGAAGCACCGAGGAGATGACCTAGTTTCGGTGGCCGTTCCTTCCCATGGTTTCGCAGCTTGGCACGAACGGGTAGAATGCTTTTTTCTTTCTCCTTTTCCTGGCCTTCTTTTTTACATTGTAGACTTAATCTAGTTAATAAGTTCTAGTATAATTATTCCAACACATTTTCTGTAATTATCATCGTGTAACACGTAATTAAACCCGTCGTGTTCGTCACAAGTTTTGGGAGAAACATTAACAAACATAAACGGGTTCGCTTTAATTCCCCTAGCCGCAATTAAAACACTTGGTGGCAACCTATCGCACTGAACACGTTTGGACCCCCCCCAAAAAAAAAAAAAAAAAAATATGTTTCGCTCACTTCGCAACAACGTATCGAAAATGGGCGAAAAATATAAAGAGTACAAGCTGGTCTTTGTTTTTATCTATATCGTTACCCCAGCGCTCCTGAAGCGTCTTTGGCACGCTAATCTTTTTTAACCTAATTTCGAGTGCTCTTTGGTACCGTACAACCGATTTCATTTTTGGCAAATGTGGTCGACGTCGTGTTTCTTCGCGATTTCTTGTGTGTATTTCTTCCTCCTTATTCATGAAGGAGCTCCCTTTTTATGACTTGTTTTTTTAAACAGCTGTTTGCAATGTTAGCGTACGCAGAGTCGCTTCTTTTATACGAAATAGGGTCATCAAAAAGGAAAAAGAAACCGTAGCCCTTCGCCTTGTCTGTCGGTGACGAAGCCGAAGCCTGCCAACTTGTTAGAAAACACCTCGCCAAGTATTTTTGCAGACAAAATGCTTATTAGCCCAAGCTTACGAGAGAAAGAGAGGAGGGAAAATCTTTGCATCCTCGCCAAGCAGGTGTTTTTTTATATGGAGAAAAAATCTCACACCTGCCCGCGTGACAAGCATCTTTCTTGCGTCCATTGAAGAAGATTTTTTCCTGGTTTATTACTTAACGCATTCGAGACAGACACACTTGGGTTGGCCAAGTGTCTTAAGAAAAGAAAATAGTATATAAAAAAAGATTTCATCCGTTGCGAATTCTCCGAACACGGCCTTGATCTTCATTCCACTTGGCAAAAGTTATGGGGAGTAATAATGAAAAGCGGGGGGAGACACAATCGGATCAAGTGGGGACGATCAGCGTTACAGAAACGACCTTTCGCGGTCTTTGAAACTGGAGATAATCCAGCTTGTGAACTTGTCAAAAACGAATGTTCTTAGCAAGTTATAAATGTGTTATTTTTTGGCCTTAGCGATGGTTCCAGTATTGGAGTCAAGAAATAAAACGTTTCTGAAACGATTACAAGCAGCCAAAGTTCAACTTTCTACCCTCTTTTCCCCTCCCGTTTCTGATTTCTATCTAGTCTAATTTTTATGCAGTTTTATGTGAGCTTCAGACGAATTTTGGAGTCGTTAACGTACCATAAGCATTTTTTTAACAAAAGGAAAGCTGATTTTTGAGAAAATTCTGGAATGAGAATTTGCGTCAGGGAGTCGGAAATAATGCACGATAGGAGGCCCCACCGGACTTAGAAGGAATTGTATGAAATAAGAAGAGAAGTTAGAGGCATGAGCGAAGAAGTGCAATAAAATATCCGTCTTATATACAAATGTGATGGCAAACAATGGATTAACGATACAAGTTCGTACGACGTTTAGCTGATGCTATCTTTCAGAAATAAGTGCATGCTCTGAACACACGTGCCGTGACAGGATTAGAGATTGAGAATACGGTAATGTCAAACCTCGTCTTACGCACAGGATGTGTTCTAGGAAATACCCCGTAAACGTAGTAGGGAATTCGTAAAATGAGAATTGAAGGTATCACTAAACAACAATGAAGTGTCATAACAAAAATATTATTTGATATTAATAGCCTCAAGGTTTCGTGCAAATTGTTCCACACGTAGTAGGTTATTATGCGCTGTTTAAATACTATCCCATGAGAAAATTGTTTGCACAAGTGACAAATTATAATGTATAGACAATTTACGCAACCAACCTAAGCAATAGCCGATGTCGGGAATACACAAAAGAAAATACTACGAAACAACCATGAAATCAAAGGTACTTGTAGACATGTTACAGGCACCTGCTTAAAAAAATGGGTACAACAAGCCCATGATTTCGTATGCTGTGTACCCGTTTCTTTTTTAAGAATATAAATTTCACAGCAGCGAACCGCTTGTGTACAAGCGTTGCGCTGAAAGAAAAAAAAAAAAAACTTTTTTGTTTTTTTACATTTTTTTAATATCTTTAGTGCACGCTCAGAATGGTAAGCGCAAATTAAAAAAAGGGTACGGTACGTACATGAATTCGCTTTGCGGTTATCCCGGTGTATTCGTGTGTACACTACTGTATTAACCTAACAGTGAAGTGCTGTACTGCAAGCTTTATTCTGTAGAAAACTTTTGTTTCATTTTCCAGTTGCAGATCAAACAAGTCATTGCGACAACCTAACATAAACGTTTCCGGCGAATAACACTGTTATGAGAACTGTCGTAAGGAAGCATTCCGTTGCTCAGCGCACAAAACCGATTCCTTTCGGCCTGTGTGGTAGTAAATGAGCGTTTACATTGCGTAGTATCTTGCAGTGATGCACGCAGCAATATGGCATTAAAGATGTGGAAGTTGACACGCTATACCTACCTGTTTTAGCGGGCATTCCGGTTAGCCGCTCTTTTCGACAAGAGAATATTCCGTTGATTCGCACTTGCAGAGAAATGCGTCACGAGGTTTAGAGCCACTTAAAAAGTTTTCCCTCTCTCCTCCCCTACAAACAGACTTCGCATCCCCAAGTAGTACCATATATACTTGCACATTCGAAGAGCTTATTCTTTTGCTATAAAAGCTGCTTTAGTTCGTTGAACTGGACCTCTTTTTTTTTTTTCTTCAAAATAATGTATTCAAGAAAATAACCAAATCCTTTCTTCTCTATGGGGTTTTCGGCCATTTCGACTTAGCACAGTACTGGTATTTTGCAATTGTTACTTCTTACTGTAAAATAGTCACACCGTGCGTAATGTTGGTGAGCACGGAAGACGGAAGTATGGTCGAGCGCTTTGTGTTGTATTGGACGTTTATTTACGCACTGTAACTGTATAAGAAAATGTTTTATAGGACACATCGCATCGCGTGTGTTAAGTAAGATAGGGGTCATTATCCTTATACTGCGAGAGAAAAAAGGGTTTAGTGTCTTTCCGCAGGCGGCATCTAATTTGCATAAACGTTTGCATTTGGCGCCACAAGGTCCGTTCGCCGGACGAAAGGAAGAAAAAATGAGACGAGTTTCATCGAGAGAGAAAGGAAAAAAAGGAGGTTAAAGCCTTTTTTGGACATGGAATATACATGAAATCTAAAGCTTCCTATTGTACCACGCGGGTATTCTGAGAATGCTCGAATTTGTGGGCGTTTTTGCTCGGACATTGGGGGTTTGGGGTTTAGGACAGACGCCAATCTCGTTAAGAAAGACACAAGAGAAGATTCAGGGTTACTAAAGTCGGGCCGTGTTTTCTGGGCATCGACATACTCGTCGGTCGATTTTCGTCATTAAAACCATTTTTTGTAATCAAACTTGGACAAGGTTGGTTTCACTGCTTTTAAACTCGGAAGAAGGGCGGGGATAGACATATGGTGGACCTTGGCAACAGCATAGATACGTGTAATAATTATACTATAACGTTGTTTACCATAAAATATGGCTAATAGAAACGAATATTACGTTCTTTAATATTGCGATTTTTCCAGTCAGTTTACGTTGATTATGTATATCATAAAATTATGTCCATTATTTGTGTTCTATTCATGGTAATGATTCAAGGAAAGCAACTTGAATATCAATAATACCCCTTGAAGGTACGGAAGTCATGGAAACAACAAAATCACTCATGCTATTTCTTATACTGTAATGTTTACGTTGTTCTTTTGAATAACGTTTATTTGAAATTAATAAAGTAAATTGGCTGCAATATAACGACAACAATACTGCATATGATTGGGCAGAGATCTATTTCAAAACCCATGAGGAGTACTGTCTATTCATTTCGAAAAGTGGTTTCCGTGAAACGTTCCTGCGTCGATTAAGTTTTATTTTTGCAAGTAAGAAATTGCAAGGAAAATTTATTTCATACAAAGGATTTGTATAGTAGCGTATGCTTTAGCTGAATTTTAAAATAGGTTATTGCAGCAGTAATCTTTTCGTAGTTAGCATTCACACGTTTAATAAACCTTTATAAAGTGTAATACCAATAATTTGAATAATTGACTGTGAACTAGGAGATTTCCAAATGACTTTTGAACTGATTTACCAACGAAGATTAGTAGCGTGCAAAAGTGACATGCCTATGTAGTAATCGATGCATTTCCTTTCTCTTCTTTCCAGCAGAATGGAAATTTATTCACAAAATTCATGTTTGGTAGGAAACGGTTCGTGTAGACAAAATTCATGTAGCTCTTTACTGAAGAACTCTTTATATTCATAATTGTTTTCTAAACAAATAGGCAAACGACATCTTTCATATTTTTTCAATAATTTTGTAAAATAACGTAATTAAAAGTAAAGTAATATTTCTTTGGAGCATTCGTACTAAATATGTTTCTTTCATATCTTTCGTGGTCGACGAGATGTAAGCTGGAGAGCTTAATCAAATGTCACGAATGTTCAGTAATCAAATGGCACGACTTTTGGCTAACGTACTTGTAAGAAGTAGTCTTTTCGTAAAAGATTTCACAACATGTTTGCCAAAAACGAGAAGCACATTATGAATGACGCTAGGCGTTTGGAAAGAGCAGCACAGTGAAATAAAACAATCCAAAACGTAGTAAATCGGAAGACTTAGACGAAAAGGGGTGCTGCATTTGAAAACGATTCATTTTTTTCCAATATTTCCATTCCGAATTTTCGTATATAACACTTTTTGACATCAAATATTATGATTCTGTATTGTGATTATATACTGAAAAAATCCAGTGTTATTAAGTTTTCATTGTGGCATGCAAGTTTAAAACTACGAAAAGTCTAGCACTAACAAGTGTAAGTTTTGACACGTCACATTGTACTATGGGGGCGGGGTGGGGGCAGCAGGTTTTCTCCGTTTTATTGAGGCTTCAAGCAGGGCTAAAATTTCAAAATTTTTATCGATTAATCGATCGGAGCAAATTTGAGTTTTTTTATTACACTGCAATCCAATTCCAGTAAATCCAAATATAATTTGATTTATTTTTGCTATTTCTTTTGGAGAAACAATTTTTTATAGATATGCAGTTCTTGAGCGTTGAAGCAAGGAGAAAACCGTGATAGTTTTACGTGATTCTCGCGATTTGTAGTATATAGCCATTTGAAGCAATTCGAAATATTGTGAAAACAAAAAGAAACATGATATCAACATTTTTTTGTATAAATTTGATACCTTGTTTCGAATAATACAATAGGTCTTGATTTCATTTTATCCTTTTCCGTGTTTCATTTGGCAAGCATTTCCAAGCGGCCTAATCTATCAAGGTCGTTGAGCTCATTGTCTGTATGTTGCCTTTTTTTTTTAGTTTAGTCAATCATTTTTAATGACTCAAGAGACGGGGTGAGCTTCCTTGAAAATTCAACTTGACGAAGTCATTTGCTGTGAAAATTGCGTTCTACATAACGAGTAGCTTGGTAGTATTAATGTTAATGAGGCATGACGCAGTAAGAGGAATGTATCAGCTTCCGTGACCTTAATATCTGCAAGGTTAGCCAAAATGGCGACAATTCAGAGCGTACTTTTGTAAGACATTCAATTTACGAAAGTTGGCAAACATAAAAAGCTGCGGCAAGTAGTTTGCATCTACACATAAAGCTCGTTTTACGCAAAGGAAGGGCGCACCAAGAAACCCCTTGCGGGCCTAACGCGAGTTTGCCGGGAGGGATGTGCGTTTTTTTTTATTACTTTCATCGGCGTGAGCTTTGCTCGTTACCGTACATCGTTTCACTTTAATAGGTGTTGATGTAACATTTAAAACAATAACATTTAAAGGGATGTGCTGTAACTATAAGAAACAGGTATGAAGTTATATACAATTTTAGCATAGGTCTAGTCGCAATTATCTATAGTCAGTAGTAGACGTGTGCGTAATATAATGCTGTGCGCTTATCAGGAGTATTGCGAAATGCAAGGACACCGTCGTTTCGAATTACGACAATTCTGCACCGGGTATTTACGGCTCGTAAATGTACAAAAACAAACAAAAAAATTTATTGCTCATTCGTTACACCCATTTTACACAAATTGTGTTCTAGATCTTCATATTCTTCATCAGTAATTATTCTAGTCGTTCATAACAACAGGTATTGGCTTGCAGAATGAACAAAGGGAAGCTTTGCTCGAATTACTTTTGTCTTGGTATTGTTCCGTGACCCAGTTTTTCTTATTTGTACTTTTTCAACAATAGATTCATATTTTATTCAATATTTTTAATTTATAAAAAATATAGAGATAAAGGTTGAGGTGGCATCAGAATGCACAATTAGATCAGTAAGTTTTTTACGGTGTGTGAAGGGGAAAAAAGCACAATGTCTTCTCCTAAGGCCCGGGTCTAGGCTAAACTTTTTATGGCAAATTGTATGTTACTATTGTCAGACGATTGCACTTTGAACATGAGCTTGTTCACCAAAAGCTCGTAACAGTAACGTAAGTAATGTTGAACGTCGTAGTGTGTCGAGGTGATTTTTTAAAAAAAGGTTTGATTTTTTATTAAGAGACGAAAATGTAAACTTTCTTATTTACGACAATATAGAAAATGCGCTTCTACATATGAAGTGCAATTCATTATAAGGAATTTTCTTGGAAGAAAATCGAACATCGAATATGTAATTTTGAAGAAATACCCTGAAAATATTAACACGTAATTCCCCCATAAGCGGTTAATCTAAACAGAGGAAAAATTTTAAGATATGATTTGTTTAGAAAGCGCCTGAACTCAGTTAGAAGGTAACTATTTTCTGTACAATGGTCGAAACATTAACGTGTGATCCGCCATAAGAAGACGGAGCAAGACTTAAATTGCGGTTGTATATTACACACGAGTAGGAACTCAGTGAAATGAACATACAGGCCTACAAGCTATTGACAATAACGATATAATGCTTCACAGCTTTGTTGATGTGCGTTGTGGTCCATTTGCGCTGTATAAAATTTTGTTAACACTCACATGCGCTGCTGTATAAAATAAGTGGGACAGTTTCCCCGCAACCCTGCGTGCTTTGTGTCTCAGCATGTTCTGAGCTCTTGCACATCGAAGTCTACCTGACATTGTTATTGTCAACAGTATGACTATTACGTCGTTATATACTACAATGCATTTTAACATGGTAGACCTAGAGCCGCTGTAATAGTAAACGTGACATGTAATAATTAAATTACCTCCAAGTAGTACGACTAAGGTTTGAATCCAGGAAACTTATTGTGTGCGTAAACGAGCCACAGGGACCTATAGGACGACAAAGATATCGATTCCTCATATGTTTTCCCTCCCACGTTCGGCCCTCTTTTCTTGCCTTTTGTATCGAAGAGTAATACCCGTTTCGAACATAGCGCAAGTTGAGAGGGAAACAGCACAGCTGTAAATGTGTAGACCAAGTGTGTGGGGTAGTGATAGGGCGCAAGTGGAGGGTAAAAGGGTTCTGGCGTGAGTTTTACGTGTCTAGATGTATGTGTCCTATTGGGGATGTGCCTTTTCCGAGCCGAGTTAGGTTGCATGATCCAGTGCCACCTGTCAGCCCCTATCTCCCTCATATGTGGGTCGTGAATTATTGTTGTGCACTTGAGGTAGAGAGACATATGAAAACCCGGGTAATCTCTCTATAGGGGCATGCAAACTGTTGGTTAGCTAACTGCTTCGTATGCCGGGATTGGGTAAGGTATAAGATCTATTAGCTGGCATGTTTGGGACGCAGTATCATAAATACGTTAGAGCAAATTAGATTTGACATTTGTAAGAATGTAGGTGGTCTACAAAAGTACTTCAAAAAGGAAAGAAAAAGTAATACAAGGTAGAAGGGGCTATCTAGGGAAGGTGAGTATGTAGTTTAATTCATGAAAAGAGGCGGGGAGTTATTGATATTAGAGGCCAATTTTGCTTTTCAAAGAGCGAAGCACCTGTGGAACGAAAGGGAAAACATAGTAATGCAACTCCATAGTCGACACGTTTCATTCCCCACGTGCTAAGCGCTTGTTTGAGGTCATCATTGACTTAATGAAATGACTGGTTTGTGGTACCTTGCACAAGCTAGCGGAATAAGTACGTCTGGGGTGCAAAAGCAGGGAGGAGGTTGTAAAAAAAAAAAGGTGGGCGAAGTTAGTGCAAAGTTTTTCCGGGTCGTTGCCCATTTAAGCCATGTGTTGATCGGGGTTGTTAGGTGATGCAAAAAGACAGGAATTTTAGTGTGAAATACTTCTTGAAAAGGTATTGGTGTATCGATTGCAAGTTGTTGGTATCTGTAAAGGAGCCAAAATGTCACCCAAAGAAAAAAAAACGAATGTCGGACATTGGGTTATCCATCATCTGTTTGATAAAGGGAGCACACAAAAGCTTGGGACGGTTATTCTGTCCTCTGTCGTGCCAGTTTTGCCCCCAAAGGCAAGGTAAAAAATATTGTTACAAAGCAGAACTAACGTGGAGTTCAAAACACGGTTTTGTGCCACGAAATCTGCACAGTGTTACCTGGGAGTGGGTCAGCTGACCTCAGGTAGGGATAAAGTACAGTTTCAGCACTGTTTTGACACATTCTAAAGCTAAACGATTCCAGACATGGGATTGAAGATGGGCAAGAGTAGCTTTCTCAGCGAATAATGTGACATGGTGTGAGGAATGATAACAAGCCAGTTTGTATGCGTACAGTGTGAAGTTATGGAAGAACAAGAGCAATATATTCACTAACCCACGGTAACTCGTAATTGGCATTCTAGTATGGCTTGTGTACTCTGTAAATAACGTTGTTCCGAGAAGATTGTTTTAAAATAAAAATAAATATAAATTATAGGGAAGAAACACTCGGAAGTTGTCGAGCTTCAAAGGGCATTCTGGGATTCGGGACAAACGCTTGCGCTGAGATAGCTTGATTGTTTGCAAAATATTTGGGATTCTAGTGTTTATACAGTGAGTTCTGAAACACTGCTTATGTACGGATGGCTTAACAGTTCACGCGGGTAAAGGGGTATAGATACTTGAGTGTTGTCTAGTCAAGAGTTTTTTTGTAATGGAACCATGAAAGCTTTCATATCATTGTTTCTGTTTCATATATTCGGGTTCGAGTGTATTTTGCACTTGAAGCCACGCTCTGAAATTGTCCAGGTTAACTGCATTGTGTAAACTTGCTCTGTAAAGCGTGTCTTTTAATGATCGTTTGCGAACAAGACTCCTACGCATCAACCGAGTAACAAGTTGACATCTTTGACAAATTACGAAAACTTGCTCATTTGAGTCTCTCAAGAAGGTAAAACTAAGAACTTTATAAACACTTTCTCTCTGTGATTGGCTAAGTTTCTGGTGCCATCATTTAGCTCTGGTATACCCTAACAATGAAAACTCAAGGAAAAGTTAAGCACTTTCTACCTTCTTTATTAACGTAAACACCGTGTTTGTCATGGGCGCTTGTTTTGGGAGAGAGGGAAAGAGAAACAGCTTATCACGCTCGTTGAGTTGGAACGCCGCTGACGGAAGTCCTAGCGACTCCTGTAAGTCTTTTTATAACCACAAGTTGGCTAGTTAACGGCTTGCTACTACTGGCAAAGACAAGCCGGCATGGTACATATTTTTCCAGCGAGGACACTGCGACATTCATAGCTAAGTTTAACTCACACTTGATACTCATTTCAAGAAATGCACCAACGTCCCAACGTCACTGACAGTCCCAAAGTCATATTTCATACGAGCATCCCTTATTGCGCTGCAACCTCCCTCAAACCTTCCTTTTCTTTCTTTTTTAATTTAAACGTATTTTTCTTGTTGCTAATACTCAGACCTTAAGAAGCCTTCAAGGACGGCAATATTCACAGTTCAAATGCTTTTGTCAACCTTACACCGTCAAGTGAGGGTTTTCTGCTGCCATTATGATTTGATGAGAAAAAGATGACTTTGGCATCGTGACTCTCAGGTGAAGGTGAGCATCTTCGAACTCCCATTTCAGGCTTGTTGTCCTGTCTCGTAAATCGCTAGCATCCGGAACAAAAGAAGGTTAATTGAGGGCAGAGTGGAGGAAAAAAAAGCGAGTACTAAATCGCCTCTACCTCATCCCAGCGTGTACGTTTGTGGTATGTTTCACGTGTGTGGGGCGCCAACAAAACCCAGTCTTTTTGTGGAGAGGGGAGGAGGGTGAACACGCGCGATACCGAGAAGGAAAGTGCGGGTATTTTTTTTTTTTAGTAGGGAAGAGAAATATAGAGAAAAGGGGTACAAGGATAGGGTGAGAGGTTACCGAACGCAGGAGAAACAAGGGTGTGCGTAATATATTATGCAAAGCAAGCGAGCCAGGTAAAAAGGAGGGTGTGGGAGTTGAAAACTTGATGGGGGGAACGCAAGACGGAAATACACTTCACAGCATAGCCTTTTATCGAGCTTTTTTTTTTGGAGCTGGCGTTTTACTGTGACTTTCAGGACAAGTATTTATACACCAGAGTGACAGTTCAGCCCTAACAGGAAGTATTTAACTTCCCTAATCCGTAAAAAAGTAAGTACATAAAAAATAACAGCTAAAATAACAGCATAGATTGCCAATAGCGAAAGTGATGGTTCAGGGATCACGAAAATGACCCGCGTGGTAAATTCGATGCTGTGATTTCGATTGTTGAAAGCGTATTATTCCGAAAGTTTGTGAATCATGAAAGAAGATCGTGTTTGGAAGTATTGTATTATTAACCTGTTGCCAGATTTGACAAGCCCTGAGTATTACATAGTCGGACATCTCTAACCGTGGCAATACCTAAAAAGTAATACCAAAGTTTTTTTTTATTTTTTTTATTTTTTTTTTTACAAAATTCATCAAAAGCACGCTAATTGTAGAATTAGTTCTAAGACAAAAAAGTACCCTTATTCAAGGGCTGCATGTTTCAATCAAGGTGAAATTCGAAACTGATTTATTTTTATCGAAAGAAAACATTCATTTTTACTAACAGTTAATGAAGGTACAACCATTAAGCAAGTCATTTTGTTAGCAAGATTCAGCGATGCAAAAGTACCCCGTGTGTTATGTTAGTAGCGTTCACGACTGCCTAAAAACAATACACCAAGCAATTAGACCTTTGTTGTTACCTGAGGCCGCATGAAATTCAGTTTGTATTGTAACTATTCCATGATTTTTACGAATAACGAGTTATGAGTTCCCTACAAAAGCTTGAAAACACAATTAATAGGACAATATATTTTCACGGTTTTGATTAACGTAGTCTAAAGTATCTGCTGTATTTAGGGTTAGTATAACTAGAGTTATTGTATGATGCGCAAAATTTTGTTGACGAAAATATACTTCCCAAACGCTTCACTCTTCAGTTATCCCTTATATTCCAGTCCTTCATGTACTACGTAGTTCGTCATAGTATTATGTATAGATCGACGAGCAAATAAATCAAACTGTGAAAGAAAAGTAAGGTTAAGAATAAAAATTACAAGTAGCGTTAAATGGAATACAATGCCTGTTCCCTGTGGAACGCTGTCTTCTAGAACAAGAACATTTCCCCAGAATGTTCGTCAACCTAATTTTCTTTGTAAATCAAACTCGTACGGGAATAGTCACACAAAATGTATGAGACAGGGGTTTGTCTCGCTGCATCTTAACCATAGTTAATATGACAGGTACACGATGGTCTTCACTAACCGTGATTCAAAAGTCATAATGAAACATTTCTATACAAGGAAGAAAGGGTAAAAATAGGTGGGGAAATTGATAAGAAAAGGAGAGACGGATGAAGGGAGAAAGGAAAAAAGGCCTAAGGGCAAAAGATTCCAGTTCGAGATGAAAGCCGAAAATGGTCCGCGTTTAACGTTGACCGTTGGGTATTCGGCACAGCTGTGTGTTTCATTCATCATTCTTTTGCTACTGCTTTCAGCCTATAAAAGCTGTCGTGTATGTCTCTATTGTGTTGAATGCTGGTCATGAAGAGAACCTTTTGCGAAAAGGACGGTGTGGGAGATGTGTCGTAAGATGTTCCGAGGCAATGGCTTTGGCCTGGTTTTCCACATCCTTGCCAAACTTGGCTCGCTCGTGCAAAAAGTTTACTATTCACTTAGCCAGTTCGCATTCAAGCTTGCGGCAGCAAGTTGCATAACCGATTTGGTTTTACTGAAGTTCGCAAATGGGGGAAGAGCCAATAAAACATTTGCACCAGTCGTTTGCCAAGGGCTGCCAAGCGTGTCACCGAATAACTAGTAAAATGCGAACCCAGCCAAAAATGAAAAGGGGTGCAGGGTAAAGAGAGTTATGTACTGTGTATACTGTGTTAACGAGTAAGTAGTCAATCATGGCTTTGGCCTTGTTTGTCAACTTGTACAGTTTTTCGTTTCCCTTTTCTTTCGTTTTCCTCCGAACTTGGGCGTTCTTAAAGCTGTCATGCACGCTTCTTCTGGCTGTGTACAATTTCCATGGGCCTGTGCGTGACGTTGCAGGAATTTTACGTGTGGGTCTGTCCCATGCTTGGGGTAACCCTTTTTCCATAACTCTTCATCCTTCCCTCCAAAAAGGGGATTCTCCCTATGCGTAAACAAGGGTGAAAGAGAGGTTTAGTTCAAAACTAGGTCTAGCTTGCTTAACTAGTTCCTTGGTTGCGTTCAAGCATAATCCCATACCAAAAGTCTTTCCAGTAAGAACTTGCCACGCTTTAGGGCATACATACCCCTTGTCTCAACCCCCAAGCGAGTTAGGTCACGGAGAAAAGAGAAAGAGTTTCACTGTAGCGGGATTTGCGTTATAAACAAGTGCTTGTTACTAAATTGCGAAACTGTGCTGTTTTCTTGTGTACTCAAGTTCTTCAGCTGAAAAAAAAGTCTATCTGGAATAATTCACTACCTGGCGGCTACGACGTAAGGTTTAGCGTTCTAGTAGTTAGTTAAAAGTAGTGTTCTCATTTACAACTCCTTTTGCAACTGGTGTACGCAATATTCGGCCCTAAGCGAATCATCCATTTCTCTAGGTTGTTCTAAGTTTTCTTTGAAGAGTTTGTTTTAGTCGTCAATTTGGGGGGTACTTGTTTGCGTGTGGTGGAAGTATTTCCGTTGAAATTACTACTTCACTTGTCGTTGTCTCGCTACCCATCCATAAACGTGTCGGTGTAAGAAATGTTGCGACTCGCCAATTCTTTCTGGAGGTGAAGCACCAGCAAGGCTTTCTGCGAAAAGAGGAATTAATTTGCTATTTTCCGTGGTCGGTTAAGCTCGTTTTAGGGAAGCAAATTACCGGAAGGAAAAGCAAACCCGCGCAAAGCTTTTTAAGTGCTCCTACAGGTGTAAAATATGTGTCACTGTATAGACTTGTATCGTGAATTCCAACTTCGTTTCAGGAAATGCGATCGTGGCAAGCCCTGTTTGCCTTAGTGCTCATAAACTGGTGTGGTGAAGTTCATTGTTTCCTTGACACAGAGTCAGCGTAGCTTGTAAATGGCCTTTGCACAGGCCCAAATTGGCACTTGCATTGCTATACTGAAATGTATCATGAACTAGTGTAAGTACGACACAAATACCGAATATTTGTGTTCTTCTTAGATAAAAGACATGACGATGCCTTTTGACGATATGTAGTGCTTACTATCTTTGGATGTTAACATGTGTTACCGCAGAATTGTTTTTCAGAGCAGTTCTCATGTTAGAGCTAGCAAAAGTTTTGACAATCTAGGAACGCTTCATTTACCAGTCTTCCGAAAATCTCATAAGTATTTGTAAAATCTCACACAATGTGACATGTCAGATTTAAGGCTCTCTCCGACGCGAATACGTTTTTTCCTTGCGTTTTTTTATCCTCACGTTTTTTTTTTTCACTAATTAGCGAATCGTAGGGTGCTTTTGCTCCTTGAGGAATACCTTTCCCTCCTTGCGGGCATGGTATTCTGGAAAACTGACCAAAAAACGTACGTCGGGGATAGCCTTTATACTTGTTAGCGCTCGTCGTTTCGTATTTCTAACTTGCATGTCATAACACAGGATTCTTTTCAGAATATCATCGCAATATATAATATTGAATGTTGAACAATGTTATACATGCAAATTGAAATAGAAATTTGAAAAAAGAATCTTATTTCATATTAACATTAACGAATGGGAAAAACGTATTCAGTACGAAATCCACCGATTCTTTCAATTGTGTTAGTACATAAAATTATTATCAAGAAGAAATACAAATGATGTAGATAACCTTTAAGTTTAGAAAGAATTATGAAATACGAGTAGAAAAAGTGATATAAACATATAAAATTAATATAAACATAAAGAATAATATGAATATGATATAAACAGTATGAATATAAAGAGTTCTTGAGTAGCAGCTGTATGAATTTTGTTAACAAGAACCGATTGCATAAAACGTAACTTTTTTTAACACATTTTCACTTTGCGTGGGAATCGTGTATTGCTTTTTTGGAAGTTAACCGTTTGCACAAATCACAACGGAGGAAACGCATTGATTACCGTTTAGGCGTGTCACTTTTGCACGCTACTAATCTTCGTTGGTTCAAGAATCATTAGAAACCTCCGAGTATATAGTCAGTCAAATTCCTGGTCATACGTTTTATAAAGGTTTATTAAATGTCTATGCTAACTACGAAAAGATAACTGCTGAAAAAAATATTTTAAAAACTCAGCTAGTGCATATACAGCGGTACAAATTATATTTATTACATACAATTTCCGTACAATTTCTTTCTTTTTGAATAGACCGTACTCCTACTGTGTTTCGAAACAGTTCTCTGTCCAATCATATGCAGTATTGTTGTCGTTCAATTGCAGCCAATTAACTTTTTTACATTTCAGGTAAACGTTATTCAAAAGAGCAACGTAAAAATTTCAGTATATCAAATAGCACGAATTATTTTATGGTTTCCATGACATCCATATCTACGTGAATATTACTACGTGAATATTACTGATGTTTTCCTTGAATCATTACAGTGAATAGAGCACAAACACAAAGGACGTAATTTTATATTATTTATAATTAACTTAAGCTGACTAGAAAAATCGCAGTATTAAATAAAGTAATGTGTTTCTGTAAGCAATATTTTATGATAAACAACATGTTTTAAGTAATATTTCTCATTATGTTGTCTAATGAAATTGCACTTTGTGACACTGTTCTTCAAGCTGTCTCCAGCGTGGGGGGCAGCGGATTTTCTCCGTTTTGTTCATGCTTAAAACAGGGCTAAAACTTCAAAATTTCTATCAATCGATCGGTACGAATTTTTATTTTTTATTAAACAACAATACAGTTCCGAAAATTAATTTAACTACCTCATTCTAGGGGAAAAAGTTAATTAAGTTACTTTCTATGGTCGAAATCGATCCTAATTTAAATGTTACACATTTATTGCAATTGACTTTTTTACATTCATTTAATAAGACTGAACAAGGCGTTCTTTTATGGGGAGCTGCTGCCCCCCTACCCCCGCTTTCACGACCTTTGATCTTTCAATTACAGAGGGCTGCTTTTCTATTAATGTTTTTAGAAAGCCTGAATTAAGGAACAAAGTATGTCAAGTAACAAGGTTCCTACATTTGTACCCTGTTAACAGCTGCATTATTTGCTATCAACAAAAACTGGCACAACTACTGTGGGAACTGCGAACTGCTTGGTTACCAATGCAACTTGTCTGAATAGTGTTGGACGAAAAGAGACATGTCTGGTCTTACTGTGCTGTAGTCCCGCCTGACAATCTTACGCTATTGTATACAGCAGTAGCCTGGCACTGGGGCTGCAAAATTCGTTCTTGACGCTGCTGTGCAACGTACGTTTATGCCCTATGCTCTAAGATAGAGAAAATACTAATTTGCATATATTTCGGAAACCTTTCTTCACATGAAAGCGAAATAAGTGACGTGCACTGTAAATCTAACTGTGCAAAATTGCAGAATTGTGGAGCTTTTATTAAACTGTGCAGAGATATGAGCAAAAGTTTTGATCGCCCCTTACATTTTTCGTGTTACGCCCCTTCGTAAAAAAATCACTAAAAATAGACTATTGCACGAAAAGTTACAAAATTATTCAGTCTTATTCTTATACCGATTTCGTATGTACGCGCAAAGTTTCATGGCAATTAATCAAGTATTTTCAAAAATAAAAAATTAAACGTTTCGCCATAAGCCTGTGTTATGAGACCTGGCAAGCATTTGAGTGTTTTTCCTTGTAAAAAAAGCTTGTGTAAAGGTGTCAGTGAGTTATTGCGTCGTGTTTTCTTGGAAATATCTCACAACAAGGAATTGAAAGAAATCCCACAAGTATGTTGTAAACTATTTGTAGAATATTAGATTTACAAAATTTTCGGTCTTCGGAGACGTTAGCTTCAAGCCACAATGAATTACTGCGCCTGGAAAATTTCTCTTTGCGTTTCATTTTCCTTCAGAAAAAAATAAGAAACCTTACAGTATTACAATGCATTGTGGCATTTTACAAACTTTGTTGTAAAAGAAACCTTATGTGAGGACCACAGCGAGATCGTGCAATCGTACGAGAATTTCTTGACGGGTAAATTTTTGGGAGTTATTTATTTTCTTTGAAAATAATTTCAAAGAAATCATACGGGTTGGGCTACTGTGAACTCATAGCCGGTGAAAAGCTTTCATTGCAACGTAAGAATTTCTCTTTCCATTGTTAGCAACTATACTTATGTAAATAAATATTAGGAATAGCCTTTTGGATAAAGAGTAGAGTAGGCCTACTTCGTTAAGTTTAGCAACGGTATGGCATTTAGAGCTGATTGTACGACGCAAATTCACATCTTCTCAGGTGAACTTAATAATGTAGACGCGGAATGGGTGAGGCCAGTTTATTAGTAAACAACAGCTAATTAAAATGCGAATATTAAGGAGCAGGCGAATGCAAGTCAAAGCAAGTTAGTAAACTTGATTCGGTATCTGTGACTTGTTTGGTGTGGGGACTTAGAAGTTAACCAACAAGAAGTAGCAATTTTCTAAGAATTTTTGCAAGGTTATTCCATTATGTACCTGCCAGTGAATCTGTTCCAGACGGTTCGATTCCTAATTGCAAACTACCGATTAAGAGCTTTGATTTTAAAAAAAATACACATTTTACGTTATAGTAGATTTTTTTAAAAAATAAAACTCGTCATGAAATGCAGTTGCACTACCTAACCGCAACCCCGAGACGGTTTAAGGGGTTAAAAGACTTTACGAGGATCACATATGTGTAGCGGATTAAGGAAGTCCACAAGGCCGTTTGGTCACCTAGTTTACCTACCTCAGTGACCGTTTTAACTGACACTTGAAGCGCGTTAAGTTGTTCTGTATGGTTTTCGTTTCCGCCAACTCTGGTTAAATGCGTAATTGAAAATGCAGTGCAAACAATCGCTACATATTTCATATTTTAATATTGTGTACTTTTTAAATTGGCTTTATAAGAATTTGTATTGAACATCTGAAGTGCGTAGACCAGCTAAAGACATTGAAATACGAACACGCCGCTGGTAGTGCGTACGTCAACTTTTTTGTGTGGCCAGGTTTTGGCGATAAAGCAACTTTCCCTTCTTCATTGGCTCGTATAAGGGGCGGAATTGTGTTGCGTTGGAGCATGGCGGTACTTTCAGGGGGAACTCCAATTCTCTCGAACCTCGTCCTGCAGGTAGACTCCAAGTAGACGAAGCGCCATTTGGCAGTGTGCCGCTTCACGCTTACTCTTTCGGTGTATCTTCTTACGCTCGCACCTTTTCTCCCTATGGATTGTATTTCTTTTTATCGTATATAACCTTCTTAACGTGTGTGCAATCCTAAAACAGTGCATAGAGCGTTACTTCGTGAACTCTTCTGTGCAATTGACTTTGCCATCCATTAAGCGAACAAAAAGAAAGGATTTAGTACGTCTCCAGGCCTATACGGGATTGGGATATTCCAATGAAAGTTGCTTTAGTAGCATTTTTATGCTACGGACTTGTGTAAGCCAAAAGCCCATCTTTGTGAACTTGTTGACTTTTGTTTATCCCATTTGGTGGGAATCAAGTTATTTGTTTCAAGCCAAAGAATTTCCGACCAAGGAAAACGGTACAATTTTGTAGGGTAATGTGACCCAGATTCGTCCCTGTTCAGGCCCCTGTTTTAAGTTTTTCCCAAACCGGATTTTCACTCTTGGTAAAATGCACAACAGTGAAGCTGGCTTGGAATCGTTATTTTTTTGTAATCGAGTGTGCATACAAAAACCCATGGGGTAATATGTCGCCCCTAGCTCTTGATGCCGAACGGGCAGGAAAAGATTTTTAGACAGTACATAGCATCCTTGATTTAGTTATAGAGGCTTAAACCGTCAGGCGTGTACCGATTTTGATTGACATTTACTGAATGTATACGCCAGCCAGTTGTTTTCAAATTTTAAAGAATGGCCACATTTTAAATCACTTATCTTAACTGTTTACAACGCGTCCTCTATTATCTGTTTATTCTTGGATTGTTTTCTTGCCACGTACTATTTGTCCTTATATTTTATGGGCAGTAATCTGTTTTAAGGTACGTTTTATTTTAACATAATTTCGGATCTTAGTAATTAGCTTTCAGCGGACATGCAGCAGCTTGTTATGTGTTTAAGAAAGATTTTAATATTTTAGAGTATTTTACTGTGTTATATTATTAAGAACTGTTTTCATCCTCCAATGAATTGTTTCAGTGAAAAAGCGTGTTAATTTTTTTTCCTTTATTGATGTAGACAACCAAAAGGAACAAGTGCACGCACACATGAACGGATTACGTTAAGCGAAAATGGACTTGGATACTGTGTAAAACGTGCAACCTCCCCTGAAAGCTTTTAAGAATTGTGTGCCAAAAACATCGTATTGAAGGATAACACACTTGAGTGCATTGATACGTAAATAGATATGGATAACATTGACCTGGTGTAGCATTTGTTACCTTCAGTGGTGAGTGCACAAAATCCGAAGGACTTCACAAGCCAAAGAAAAGACCCACATCGTGTTGGGATTTTCCGATTATAACTGTGAATTTTGTTTCGAATTGGAAGATAGAAACGACGCGCTTCATTCAAAGTCAGAAGCCCCCAGCCGAATTTGTACAAGGTAAAATCTACAATCTAAAATTTGCTACATCATACCGGCTTTGTTGTCTTATGCGTGAGAGTAGCTGACGTTGCTTGTGTTTTGTATATGTATGGGAAAACCTCGTAAGGAAACTGACCTGAAACTTTACGAGAAATGATACTACACATGGAAAATTGTACTTTCCCCCCAGGAAGGGCGGTTTTAGGAATTAGGTCCTCGTTAGGCAAGGCAGAAAATTAGGTAAAGGAAACTGTGTGGTTTTGTGAACGCAAAGCGAAAAATTGCGCGACGGAAAGTTTTATTAGTCTAGGACCTGGCATGGCGTAGCGTAGAAGGTTGGAAAAAGCGGTTTGATCACATTGTATGCTGCAGCGTTGTTTGTAACAGAAACTAGCAAGGTAGAACGAGCGCAAAGAAAAGTGACCAAGCCAACCACTTTCCAACTCGCGCGCCTAATCTCGAATACGCTTCAAGTCTCGTAGCATCGCCAGAAGCTAGCACGCATCATATTGTGTGAGTTGCTGGAAAATTCTCCTGGCAAGGATGTCGTGAGCAAGGGTTCTGTGGCGTGAAGCAAGAGGAGAACGAAGAGGGAGAAGAAGAAGAAAATTTGGTAGGGAAACAAAGCGAAAAGCCATTGTTGGTAAAGTCTGGGTATCGTTGCAGGTATAGAGGTAGAAGATGACGAGAAATTTTCCTGACGGGGAAAATCGAGATAAGAGTGCATATATTATTGTAACGGTTCTTTACTGTAATCGACTACAGGGTAAAACCTCATTTTGCGCCGTGTTCACTCTACGAGGGAGTCACAGTTACGAATGACGAAATACTAGCGAGTAGCTCCGTAACAAAACACGTTACACCTGGGGAAATTGTAGCCAGGTTGTCGATCGTTCTACATTGTTAGACGAGACCACTCTCAGTAAAACACCGTAATAAACAGTTGTAGAAATAGGCCACTGAATACGTAAGACAGAAATGCAATATTCAGGGACTCATCCCGTAACCCAGAACAACTTCGCAGCTTAGTAGGGATTTTCGTTGTTGAGTGCGGCAGTTTATACAGTTTGCATAGTAGCCGTGAAAACACATTGAGATTCAGAAACGTCCATTGTTGGCAAGTGACTTTTTGTTAAAGTAGGCGCATGGAATAGTCATAGAACTCATAATTAAGGGCAAGGGCAGTTTAGGGAGATTCCCTTACAGCCGGGTTCATAGTGTATCTTACCTCCGAGGTCGACTCTTGATGTCAAATCCGTTAGTCGTACCACAGCAGCGGAGAACTTTTTACATCTAAGTTCCATGCTAGGCTCATGTCCCATAGATCCGAGTCTAATTGTCTCTTACATCGGGGTCTTCATTGCTACTGCATGCCGTACAAGCGTTGAGAGCCTAGTTCAGTGTCCATGCTGTGTAATTGCAATACACGATCTGTCTCTGATTTCATTGTTCCCAACTCAAGTGGACGTAAAAAAGTGGTACAGTTTGTGTGCAGCGTTGTGTTCACGTCACGCACGTTTTTTTTTTTCGTGAAACGAGAAATTCACCTTATGCGAATTTCACGTCGCGTTAGAAAATGTGACACGGAGCAACACTTTCAGCGAGTGAAATGAGATTTCATCTGGTATGTGCCAGGAAACTTCTTAGGAAAATGGGCGGGCAAACCTCAGAATAGGAAAAATTTTGGAAAGAAAATAATGACTTTAATGTTTTGAGTTTTGCCATCGATGTTGGCTGACTTGGTAGAGGAATTTTGGAGGAACAGTACCGAGGGGTGATTCATTCACTGTGGGTTAATGGCATTGTTCTTCACTTTTGGAGTAAGTCGTTTCAAATGCGAGCATGCTGATACCAGACAAATTTCATGCTTTGCTACCTGTCCGTAGTGTCCCATATCGACTCTTGTGTAAAATAGGACGTCCTACTTACAAAGGGGTCTATGCTGTCTACCTTGGAGGAGAGATGGTGCAGGAAAAGCCATAGTAGCGTTTGTGGAATAAGATTTTGCTTTGTTGATTTTTTTGTACCTTCATAGGCTGGGTTACTGTTACGTAAGGGGGAATTTGTGGTCCATTCATCCTTTAATTGTCGTTTGAGGAGACGAGTAAAGTACCTTTCTTTTATAAAACCGTACCGTATCGAATGCTACTAAGGTCGTTCGAGCTGAACGGTGAGCGAAAGCGAGTGTCAACAAAGGATTAATTTTTTTTTTTTTTTTGCGTGTGGGGAAACGCGAAAATTTCTCAAAAGGGAAACTAACAATTTTTGTTCAGTATGTTTGTTTACGTTCTACGACATAGGGGCTAAGAACTCGACCAGGAAACCTCCAAACAAAGGTCAGTGGTTACGTTAATGTTAACTTTTTAACGTTGTCTAGTCAGAGCACTCAAACAAGCAGGAACGTTCAGAATTGCCAGTCCAGTTTCGTTAGGTTTTCTAACCAAGTTAACTTTCAAGCAAGATTTCCTCGTGAATTGGAGTCCCTGCTGTTGCAGCGAACTAAACCTATCATCAAAACCTATCCATGGTATTACTGGCCAGGCGATGACAAGAACAGATGCTTGACAAGCAACCAAACGAGAAAAAGTGCTTTGGCTAGCGTACAGTCGTTTTTCCTGGTACTTTCGCTGGTTTGGCAATGATTTTCTTTCAGAGCTTAATTCGCCAGAAAAAAATATACCAAGTAGATTCGCGCTAGACTAGCGCAATGCTCTGATTACGTTTGAAAAATTGCTCACTGTCGGTTTAGTAACTTTCTCTGGACAGTACTCAGGTGCCGTGAAGATGGTCCATATTTACCAAGGTTGAATTTACCTCTTTTTTCTTACCTTATTCTTTTTTTTTCTGAAAGGGAGAAAAACTTCGCGTTGCATAGCGAACGTCTTATAGAGAAACGTGAACGATAATTGACCACGAGCAAACAAACTCGTCTTTGCGTAAGTCGAAATTCATGAAATAGAAAGTGGTCAGCCAATAGCGAAGTTAACGCCTTTAAGTAGTTTTGGCTAGCGAGGGAAAAAGAGCATGATTATTGTTTGAGCAACGTGTTTCTGTGTTTTTGTTAGTGGCAGTAGAGATTTTCTGAGAAAGACTCCCTTTTTGGATTCCAAAGTTCAAATTTAGGTCGTATCGTTTGTCAGTCGGTCGTGGTCGTTCGTCGAGAGGGTTTTAGCCACGAACAGAAAATGCTGATGGAAGAATATGGCCAGAAAAAGAGAAGGAGGCAAGTGTAGCTATGACACTGGGTGTCCATCAAGCTTGTAAAGTTAATCAGCCAGCCAGACATACCAGTCCTGCTCAAAAAGAACAATCATATTTCTGGTTCGAAAAGAGAATCTTGACATACGTAAAAAGTTGTCACTTCGATTTGAATCTTGCTCAGTGACTCTCGAACAGGTAAAAAGGCGCCCTGCGCTTTGATTTCTTTTTCTTTTGTGGGGTGTGTGGGTGGGGTGCAAGAATGGAGTGAACTAACATGTGCAGATACATTTCGTCAGATCTTCTGGCAAGTAGTGAACTCTTTGCATAGAGTTCTTCGAATAATTCTCTCGTGCTTTTACTGTTTGGCTCAGAAACATAATAAAAGAGATTCAATTTAGTCAGAAGAGAATTGTAAAAGTATTCCTCCTAGTAGTAAAATTGGAGCCATTTCCTTGCTTATCAGTGTCTGTTCAAGAGGTGGTCAGAAATTTCTACCTGTTTACTCTGTACGATAAGCGATCTGCCCAGTTTTAATGGACAATTTGAAAATGCTCGAGTGTGTGTTTGTGAACTTATGGCGGAAGTGGGGGTAGACGAACGTAAAACTATTTCGATATTGCCGTTTTATGCCGGATGTTCCGATGAATGTGCATCTTACTTTTTACTGTGATTATACGTATTTTTCAAAAGCTCAGTTATTATATTGATAACTTTTAGTTTTATTGCTTTTCATATTAATTTGAGTTTTAGATGTATAAATTTAATCATTTATAGTTATGGTTTCACCATCACTGTACGAAAATCCTCTTTTAAGTAATTTTGAACAATGAAGATAATTTTTTGTATGTAGATTTATCATTCTGCTACACCACGGTTTAACGAAACTTCTGAACGTGAACTTTTTAATGCCTCTTGTTTTTATTTCTAAGCAGTATCAAAAAGAGGAGAGCAAAATTTGAAAGCGCACGCTTTAGAAGGAAAAAACAAAGTTTGTGGAAAACGCTTAACGGGGCAGGCTGCGATTTTGGGTAGGATTTTGCCCCTCCCTCCAAAAAGAAAAAAAAAAGAAATTGCACGGAATTTCCAGTGAGGAGTTAAGGAAGAGTTGAGGCGAACTTCACTTTTGGGATTTGACGTTCCTTGTATGGAGCTGTATAAGAAAGATTCTTTTTTGGTAGCATTCGTAGTTTATTTTTTCTTCGTGGGATTGCCTTCAGGCTCCAACTCAATTACACCCGTTTTTGCGGTTCCACCCCGTGGAAGTGGCTCCACCTTCGCCTGCAGCAAACCAAGACAAAACTTGCAAACCTTTGAAGCCGAGGAATTTTTGTCGAAGAAAGTAACAATGAAAGTAGTCTAAGAAAAGTGGGGAAAAAAAGAGATTCTCGGGTTCATGCATTTATGTAAAACGAGGGAGACTTTGGAAGAATCAGGTCTGTTTGTTAGTGGTGGTGGTAGGCGGCACAGAAGTGGCAGTGGTGCCACTATGCAACTTGCTTGCGTTGCCGAGGTTTTCTTTTCGCTAATGGGCAGGTGTGGGGTTTGTGTTAAGGTCTTGCTGTCCTATTGGCAGCCCTTAAAAGCTCGTTTGGCCTTGAGTCCTCATTTTCCAAAAGCAGCTGAGAATGCTTTCCTGGGGCATTGGTCGTGCCATCGAGAAAAAAAGAACGAGCGTTTTCAGGGTTTGGTTTTTACCTTTCCTGCCAGAAAGACTGGTTGGCGCTAGCGAAGATCGCATCTGCAATTAGTTCAGCGAGTGTAATGTAATAAAAAGTTAATTCCTTGCGGAATAAACTGGTCTGCAAACGAGTTGGGTTTTCAGTTGCAGTTTTAACACAGCTAAACTTGCCTAAACGTGATCTGCTCTCACCATGTTACACAAGAACGCGGGTCACCTACGGAGCTACAATTAAGTTAAACGGCCTCTGTCAGTGTGAAAGCTAGTACGATTTAATTCGTCCGATAATGCGGAGTCTAGTACGAGAGGACTGGCGGCTTTAATCATGTTAAAAGGCGAAAAGATCTTTGTTAACCTTATTCTGTGTTTTCTGCCGTAAGCTTGGGTAGCTGTAAGTGAAGAGCTAGCTTACATGACACTATCCATGCCAAGTTTAGACGGAGTACGGTTGAACTACTCGGCGCGAGGATGCTATGGATTCCCACGTTCATTTTAAGCCGCGTTCACAAAGAGTGAACGTTCAGGTGACAAGGTAGGGTAACTAACACCAACCATGCACCATGGTTAAGATTGTTTAGTTTGCCGTTCGCGTGTACTGCACCTCTGTGTACCGTGCGTATCCAGAGAACCTGGGTTGACGTTTACCCCAGCTTCACACAGCCGTAACCTGTGGATTAAGGGTTGGATTGTGGGTTGACGGATTACAGGTTAGACCGTATGAACTCACTTCACCTCAGGGTTCAGGATTAAAGGTTGGTTCCTACAGCTGAACTAGTGCGCCAAATAATACCTTGGTTAAGTTTGACCACGCTTTCTTGGACCTGTTTAGTTCAACTTGCGAGTGACAACCTGAGATATGCGCCATGTAAAATGGTAATTTAAAGAATTGTACCCCGCCTTGAAAATGCAAACTTTTGCGCGCTCGCAGTGTTCTTATTTTAGCCCGTTTTAGCGTGCCAAACAGTCCAAAATGAACATTCACCTGCGTTATTACAGTGTCGGCTTATTGGTGAAGGAGGTAATTGGGCTAGCGTACGCGAAAGCTAATCTCGTTCTACGTTTGAATTGTATGTCTGCACGGGTCGTTAATTACGCAGCCGAGGGTTGGGTCGCAATTACGTGCGAAGCTGACTAACATGTGTTACGTTTTGTGCGTATGGGAGAAAGGAAGCTCCAGTTTGAATACAGTGCATTAAAAAAGGAGTCTTAGTCATTGACTCTTGAAACAATCTGTAGGGTGTCCTAGGAGTATTCCCCAGGTGGTTGCAACCGGAAGCGGGTTTTGTGGTTAAATGCTAGAGTAAAGCGATGTATTGTTTCGGACGCGTAGGAAAACATTAAGGCTTTGTTTATTGGAACTCACTTCTTTTGTCTCCTGTATTACTAGTAAAAAAATGAGTGAAAGAGTTAGGGCACACTATTTCAAACTTTTCATCCCGAAAAAAGTACCAGAAAGCGAGAAAAATAAATAGAAAAATAACTCACTATGAATGTAATTGTTAAAGTACTCGTAAGAAAGCTGTGGATTTCCCCGACTTTTTGTACAAGTTGCTTGTCACTGTGCTATTTGTTTGTCCATTTCCCGTGACGATTGAAATTTCTTTTCTGTTCCACGTAAAATGGTACAGTTGTCACCAGGTTTGTAGGTGTTGGCCAAAAGAGCGCAATCTTCCTTGCAAAACCTTCGAAAAGTTAGGAATTCAGACGTGAAAGCGAATCTCCGTTACCAGTCCAGACGTAAACAACTATACAAGTTTATACAGTACTCATCTACAAAATCTTCCACTATTATTTCGTGGAAACCCTCTTGTCCTTCTGCGCTTTTACCCAAAATTCTCGGTAATATCTTCTTTTCCCGTTGCAAATTCGTAAACTGTAATAGCCATCTTCAACGGTTTACGTTTACTCTACATGGAGTCCATTCCCGGACAGGCCAGATAAGCGAGCTTGCACTCTATAATTTACACGACATTCTATAACAGTCCATAGTTCCTACTGTGACTGTAGAAGTTTACTATTTATAAACGTGGATTATACTTCGACGGGATTTCTCTTAAGGCAATGGAGATTCATTGCTAGAGATATTAATGTTCCTATCGGGGGGACGGGGGGGGGGGAGGAGGTTGAAGCTATGGGAATCCTTCGCAAGGATGCTCAGGCTAGTGTAGGGTCGTTAGATAACGAACTTTTGCGTGATTTTTTTTTTTCGAGTCTGTACATACGTACCGGGTCTGTTTTATCAACGAAACGTGTTTAACTTCGATTCACGTTGGGGGGAAAAAAACGCACGAAACCAGAGGGTTGGCAATACGAGACAGTTAAGTAGAATCATTCTTGTCCATTAAGTCACGCTACCGTCCGGGAAGTAAAAAATGATGGTAGGGGGTCGAAAGGTTGACTTTCCAACATTTCACGGTTTTAGACTTAGAAAGCTCGCTTAATTGTATATGCGAGCATGTGAAATGGAAGCTTGCATTTGTCCCGTGGGACAGGAAGGATCTTCTCAGTGCATCAACCTTCAAAAGCCTTCATAAACCTATGGCAACACAGAATTACAGAAGGTAGTAATGCAATGATAAGGCTTAAATATGACAAGAGAGGGAAGATGTTATTTGCAGCCAGCTGGGAGTTCTTTAAACAATTCTGGGACTTCCCAGCTTTTGGATTCACCTTGAACGATTGTACGAGTTTCGCCACTTGAGTCTGACTCAAAAAGCGAAAGTTTTACATCGACTTCCAACTCGTTTTGAGCAGAAACGCTGCTGTGGACATGAGAGTCCCTGCTGTTTGCTCCCTGGCTGAATGTTGATTCCATGGCAGAAAAGGTGAACGACATTTGGTGTTCACCCAAAAGGATACTTTGGCAATGAAACGTGGGTGTAAAAATTGTAATTTCATGTATGAAATATTGGTTGTGGTATTTTTTTCTCCCTTTCGTGTGATGTATATTAATTTTTTTACGATCGTGTGTCTTGTGTGCTTCCCAGGTGTATTTTTTGTGTTTGTTGGGGTTTCGCGCGTGGATGAATATGAACGTCACTGGAGCTTACCATCCGATATGACCGATTGTTGTGCTTGTTATGTGATAGACATCAAAAGAAAACTGTCCTAGTACTAATCGTGAACTGAAGACGCAAGGCCAAGTTGGTCACGTTTCCTTCACCATTTCGGCGCGCCAAAAGCGTACAACGACGCGTACACGTGACGCAAAGCCATTCCCCAAACTGCGACAAGCACTTTTGACATCAATTCATTGTGTGTGTGTTTGTGTGTATTGGCGTGCTTACGGGAAGAAAAATACTTGTTTGTGGTTTGGAACACTGAGGAAAAACGGCTTTAGCCATGGAAGTCAAACAACATTCACCCTTGCCCCAACAACCGCCATTTTTTAGGCCCGGTTTGGGCCGAATACCTCTCATTACGCCAAAAATGGAAGCAGCATCTTCCTCTGAATCGCACATGGCCATGTCTTCCAATGCGGGTACACCTTAATGGATTTTTCGGAAAATTGACTTTGTTTTCGCTTTTTTAAAATATTTTTTTTTCTCCTATTTTTACGTATTGGGAATTTATTGTCGTAATTTTTTTAAAATTTCTTTATTATTGAGATAGCAACGCATGAATCCTTTTTTTAAATAGCCAAGTTGGCGTTGCTCATATCTGATTTTCGGTTACAGGTTTGAACTTATCAACATCCTTACCTGGCTCGGTTTTAGTATCCACGGTGATTAAAACTGAACCGCGTTCAAGAAGTCCTTGTCCGATGGTGGTCGGTTCCAGTACCAGTTCAGTCCCAGCGGACAGGTAAAAGGAAATTTTCAAAAATGAGTTCACTAATAACTTGTGTTTTTATTCACATTTTTTTAGCCTTCTCAGGCTCATAAATTTATAAAACTTTTGTTTTCTAATTCTGGTGCCTGTTATCTAGCCCGAATAATAATAACGACCTCATGAGCATGAGCGGCTTAGCGTTGTCAGCTTCAGGCTACGTCGTGCAGTCCCAGCATTCAGTAACGAGCCCCACGCCCGCCAAACGACCCAGAGCAGCAACAGCAGCACCTGAAGAGGCGTGGCTAGCATCTCCAAGCCAAATGTCCATTGATTCCATGTCACCACCCCCTTCAGCCCCAACCATGCAAGGTGGACCCACCCACGCTCCGCCCTCTGTCTCCAGTAATGGGTACTGTCTCTCACCTATGTCCACCGGTAGCTACGAGCCATACAGTCCAGGGCCTAAAGGTACGTCCTGTATAATTTTTTTTACGTCCGTAAACTGCCTTATAGAAGTATTTCTTTGAAGAAGTCAATTGCAAGATGTACAGAAAAAAATAACGACACGAAAGCTTGTAGCAAAGCAAAAATCATTTCGTAGGGGTGAGTCTATAGGAGGTTAAATAAACAAACAAACAGGTAATAGGCCTACTGTTGTCGAAGAAAACTATCGAACAGGCAAGTCTTCAGCCAGTATAATGTTTAGAGAAACTTTACTTCAGTGAACTATTAAGGGTTTAAGGCAATGTTGAAAAAGCCTTGTGTTGGCGTATTCTGTTTATCATGCAACGTAGTGTATAGTAACATTAGTATCGGTTAAGAGAGGTAGTCTTTATTTTAATGTTATAAAAACAAAAACTGTATCTTTGCGACGTAGAAGCTCTGAAATTGCGTCCAGCTACATTGGTATCGGTAAAGTAATTAGTTAACTACAAATAATTAATGCAATGGAATATCTATAGTAGCATTTTTTGGACAGAGAATCATCAATGATGCTTGAAGAAACAAAATGCGTTAAGTGAGGTAACCCTCGTTTATTGTAATGTGGGATATGTGTAGAGATATTTTACTATCATTAGCAACTAGCATTTTTGGGCATTACCGGTATAATTAGAGCTTACATAATTAGCCTTCTGCTTACATGTTTAACACTTATTTGATTCAATATTTGAAACTTATGTGCTTACTTTTTCATTATTTTTATAATTTTCCTTACGAAGCCCAGCCTGGGCTCGCAGCTGTTTGCATTAAAATCGTAATTTGACATGGCATTCTTGCGCTCGCCTACTTGCTCACTGCAAAATTAATTAGAGATTTGAATTTTGGTTTGATTTATTTATTAACTATTTCGATTTTTTTTAGCCGCAAAGGCTGGGCTAGCGTGTGAAGTCCGACTTGCGAAGACAAACAAGGTAGCGTGAAGTGTCACGTTCTCTATTGCGAAAATGGGCCTATTTCGGAGCTCAGAACGAATGCAATACTGCATAAAAAGATAATTAGTACGATCATAATTACGTGGGGTTCGGTTACTAGCAGCAAGGTCTTATCGAAAGCAAAAATCCTGCAGCTGTTGGATCCGATTTTATGGCCTCTTATTATGGAATTATTCAGCGTGGGAAACATCAAAGCACTTTTCTACCTTTTTTAAAAGGAAAGGTTTGGCAAATTGCTAGTTTTGTCGTGTGGAAACTCAAGGTTCTTGCTTTTTCCGTAATGAAGAGGAGGATTGTTTGACCTAGTCGCATACACAAGTGACTCTTGTGTGTGTGTGCGTCGCATTTTTACTCTGCACCTGCATTCTAATTTTATAGTGGGGTCCGTCTGATGACGGTAGACGCGTTGTCACTTGGCTTAACTGGAAGGCAACGGCGCCAAAAGTTAAGAAAGAGGTCAGCAATCCCGCATTGCAGTTTTCATTGTTACGGGTTTGAGTCGTACCCGCGAACATACAGTATTTTCGAGGTAGCAGGTTGCGTTCCAATGGGAGAGACGTGACGATTTTAGGTAATGAGCTAAGAAAAGCATAGCCCATTAACCAAGATATCTCTGCTTACTTTCTTTGCCCGGGGGACCTTGGATGTCAAATTCTGCAGGTTTCCGCAGGTACTAGTGAGCCCATATGTAAAAGCTCAGCATTTTTCATCGTTACAGCCAACGTGTTGCCTTTTTATTGTTTGGAACCCGCGTGTGTTTTCCTTGTGATGGCTTATTGCGTGGATACATTTAAGCTTTATTAACGTGGATTGTGTTTGGGACTTTCATAGCCAATGTTGCACGACTTTGCTGACAAGCCAAACGTTTTGCCTGCCCGTAACTTGCTTATTGGTCATATGCAAAAGAAGGTTTAGGCACGGCGCCGGGAATAAAGTGAATGTCTTTGGCCACCTTGGGGAAGTTAAGCGGTCCGAAACCTGTTGGTTATGACGTGTTTCATCTGAGCTCTATATAGCTTCACACTCTCCTATAAATCACGTGTGTTCTTACACATTATAACCGTTCTGAAAAAAAAAATCCATAAACTTGTCTGAGCTATTTGAATGAGCGATGAATTGGTAACAAGCGAAAGTCTAGTCCTGATCTTGATTTGATGTTTTTTTTTTTTTTTTTTTTTTTTTTTGGGGGGGGCATTAAATTGAGAAAATTCGGGTTTTATCTAATTAAGCTAGCAATTGGACGTCGAGCATGGACGGCAGACTTGGCAGAAATTTTTGTCCGTACAGTGAGTGACAGTTGCAACACATATTGCTCGGTTGCCCGAAACGGAACAACTACTACAGCGAAATCGTCATTGTTGGTCGCGATTCTAGAATAAGCTGTCATCTTAGTGTGGATAGTATTCATGTTGTACCTCAGAAGAGGTGTTGTTTGCAGTAAGCATGTCAACTGACAAGAAGTCTTGTGAAATTTGACCGCCATGATTATTTTGTTAATTTAGTGGGAATAAGGAATTCCACATGCCAATGTCGTTTCTAGCAAGTTGTTCTAAGTTTTAACTGTTGATTAAGTCTGCAGTTTTCACGGTTTGTTACGCTTGTAGGCTTATTTCGGCTTGTTTGAAATGTATCTTGGGTTGTATCACTGTTACGGTAGTATTGGTAGTAATTTTGCAAGTCCGCAGAAAAAGCGAAACTCCTTTTTTTACCAGCTACTTCATGGGACCTACTGCTACTGTCATCTAGCGGCAAGAGCAGAAATCATTTTCCATAACATGAAAATGGGTCCCCCGACAGTGACGCTTGAACGCTCACTTTTATTTACGTCATAGAAGCATCGTCTGCAACCGAACTATTATTGAAAATAATAGTTACGCTTTCTGACGGCACACTCGAAGGTTGTAGTCATAGGAAAAAAGTACTATTGCACATAATTGTTTTCAAACCAACCTCTTTCGAGTAATTGCTTCCGGACATCGCGAGTGGAACTTGAGGGTAATGTATGGACACGAAGAGACATTCAGTCGCATAAACAGTCTTCTAGTATCTTGTAGGTGGAATTGTCACATTAACAGAGGGATATAAAGTGCGGAGTCATTTTCCTCCATTAAGGGTGCAAAAAGGCGGCTTCTGGGGCGGTGAAGGTCTCAATAGTTAATAACCCTCTGAAATCCTGGATCTCATGTCATCAGTCTTGGCAAGAAAAGGAAACCGATGACGCATTCTATTTTGGCTCCACTGGTACCTTTGGAATCTCTCCTCCATCTGTTCCACAAGTCGAACATTCGGCGACTTGAATGTGCAGCTTAAAATATAAAAATTATAGTAGAAAATAAAATGAGTAGCTGGTAAAGAAAAATTGAATTATACTTTTGGCGATGCTGTTTTTCCCTGTTTACGTAAGCAGTTTTATAGCCCTGCGGGAAAAGTTGAGCAATTGTTGAAACCCAGCAACATAAATCATCAGTAAACAACATATCGCAAGTCGAGTGTAAATTTCTTATGAGTTGAATCGTTCAAACTTTTTTAGGTTGGCTTTTGCATAAATCCTTGGTAGTTTAGCTTATTAAGTGGTGCTTCAACATTGAGCTTGCCTTGCTGTATCCCCTTAAAGAAATACGAAAATATGGCGCCAATGGAATGTCTTTATTAGTCTGATGGCTATAATTACACGCGTAACGCAGAAGAACTGAAAAATAGACAGGTAGAGCGATGATAAGAATTACTTCAGGTATTGGATTTTGCTTCATCTTTTCCTGGTTTAGCGTGTTAATTACGTGTTCGGAACAGTCAAGATTCTCGCGAAGGCGCCACGACAGGCAATTAATCGTGAAAAACTATGACAGGCACGCATGTAAAATTCTCTTGACGAACTAAAACAAATTGGCGCTGCATTATTAACACCAGAGCTTTCGAGTTCACAAGACTCGTCTGGTAGTTTGTCATCCCTTGTGTAGGGTGCGAAATTCATTTAAAGGGCGTTTGTATCATACAGCCCATGTTTGATCATAAATGCAAGTAATACAGGCTTTGGAGTCACACGGCGAAGCAACGTGCATTGAAGATATGAAAACGACAAAGAAAGGCATAAAGTAGTCGACCTTGCCCCATGCACGATGGGGACTTTTGCTTGTTCCCACCCCTTTCCTTTTTTTCCCTCCTTGCTCTGGTGTTGGGGTAACAGGTGTGCTAAATAGCAGTTGAACGAAGTTTTCCCTTTTTTCGAGCGTACTAACACTAGGTATGCATGAAGACTTTGATTTCAGGCGTCATCTGCGCTGACGCTTCCCCTCACCCAAAACACCAAGGACGTAAGAAGGACAGCTGTGTAAAAGGTTAAATGACCCACAGCCTTACGTTCGCGATTCCGGTGCTTTTACATACTTATCTCTCTTTCTCTTCCTAAGAAGAAATTAGCCAGTGGGAAGATGTGTTTTACAACACGCGTCAATTAACGTGTGGCGGTTTCTTTCTTAAAAAGGGAGCAATGATTGTCCTTTTTTTTATTTTTTCGTTAAAGGAGCGTAATACTTGTGATAGGCCTAAGAAGTCCTTTGGAAGAAGGTGACAAGGTTAAGAAAATCAAACGACGATGCTAGAATTACCTTTTCAGCCTTGGTGTCGTCGTCATCTTGAGACAACAAGTCACCATTTTGGCTCAGAAGCACAGAAAAAGCTGTCATGACTTAAGGAGGTTGACACAACTTTCGGGTCTTGGGGGCCATGTATATTTGTCATGTCCATTTAGAAAACTACACGTCGTAGACCAAAGTATTACTTGAACTAACAGGTTGCGTGGTTTACTTAGCTGGCTTGAACGAATTTTGAAGCAAACCTAAATTCAGGCTCAGGTGGTCGAGCAAGGTCTGGGTCCTCGGAAATGGCCGTTTTATGACTTTGTGTTGCGTTTCTTTAATTGCAGAGGATTGTGGCTACTCGCCTAGTCATTATGTTAGCGAAACAAATGGAAATCTCTGGTTCTATTTTTTTTCTGTGGCCTTGCTTCTGTTCGTTACCAGCGGGAACGTATTTTTCCTAAGGAAACAAAATATAAACTCGATTTTAGGACTTGGGAGGGAGTAATGTTTGAACATTGCTTCGTCTGTTAAACATTAAAAAACCTTCGACGCTAACTTCCAGATGAAACAAATGGTTTGTCCATCTTGACAATTGGTATAAGATTCTTAGTTTTGTCAAAAGGACTCTTCTGGGCGTGAAAATGAAAATGACTACTTAAAGGAAAGTAGCAGCAAATTTGTTCTTCTCTCGCAAAGAGGGAACTTGAGGGAAATGGTGCATCGTGAATGTGAAGGCCGTGATGCATGAGAGATTTCAATGCACGCGCAGGTCGGTAACCTAACCCACTGCTACCTACACGTTCCCCAGCGATAGTTTTGCAGTTGTCTAAGAAGGTGTAGCTGAAACGCAGTTCTTGTATGTTTTGGTTTAAACCAAGTTCACGAGTTATTTTCTGGAAGGATAAACCTCCTTGTAGACGGCGCATACAACATCATGTAGATTTGGGTAGAAGCTTTGCTTGCGACAGGTGGCTTACCACCTGCCACTGCTGACTTAGCGAAGCTTATGAACTTGGCGGATTGAACCAAGCCAAATGGAAAAGTTATCACGACTTCGCCAAATTTTTGTCTTATTTTAGTTTCAATCCTAACGCAATTACTTCCGCAAAGTGGCATTGCACACGGAAACTTTCCTCGTGATTCTTCTCGACGTTTCTGCTGCTGTCAGGAAGAATGCTTCAGCTTGAAGTAGTTTGAGTCAGTTTTCAATTTTCCTTTTTCTGGAATTCAGCAGCTCATTTCGTTATTGAATTGCTCATCACGCCCGTCAAGGCAAGCGCAATGCCAAATTGTCGCATTTTGTCTAGCTTTGGATTTTCATGAGGATATCAAACGACTTTTGTCTCGTGATAGCAACTATCGAAATCCATCACGTACTCTTCCTTTTTTTTAAAAAAAAAAAAAAAATCTACCTCCAAGGTCTTGCTTCAGCGCAGAATTTGGAAGTCATATGACCAGAGTTCGGAAGATCGTGCTGTTAGCCCAAGATACTTGATTTTTCGTACTGGGCCATCCTAAACTATTTTACATTTTTTTAAATGTCATTATTTCATTAGATGAGCATTACTCCATACCTTTAGTGTTCAAGCAGCGGTGAAATATTCCCGTCGATGGAACTACGTGGTAGCTTTTAACGTTTTGCGTTGGCAACAATATACGTTTGATCGAGCAAGCTGGTATGACTGTATGAACTGTAAAGGAATGCACAGGGACAACGTTATGCTCGTATTCAGAATATTTTTTTTCTTGACTTAGTTTTCGTTTTTCACTTATTTGACGGTATGAAATTACCCGTAACAGTAACGTATTACTCATATTGGGATCCTGCCTAGTGTGGTGTGACCAAGGGAGCGAAGGTAATGCTACAAAGCTTTGCCCTAAAAAATATTGCGGGTAAACGGTTTTCTCACGTAAAGGAAAGTGAAGTGTAATTAGAAATTCGCTTGAAAACTTCCAAGGCCGGAGTTGGATGGTACATCCCTGTCCCGTGTACTTTTTTCCTTGATAGACCGTTGTCGACAGGCGTGTTATGACGGATGGGGATAGGGATGGGCAATCTATTACATGTTAGATAGACATGAGAAACCGAAAAGTGGCAATCTAGATTCTGAGACGTTAAAACCTTTTGTTTTTATTAATGCAGATTTCCTACTGGGAGATTCGTGGTTGTTGGTAACTGAATCCTGCAGGGGCCGTTTGGGGATATCAATGCAAATGCGATCATAAAAACTTTTGACCGTAAACAATATTTTTTTTCATTCCGCCAAGAAGCTGAGGGGCGATTTTAACCATACATAAGTGGAACGTCGAAGAGGGTATAAAAGAGGGTCGAACGAATGGTTGATGCAAGACTCTTGAAAATCTTGGGAAAATGGAAAGAAAACTAAGGACAATAGAGTAAAGGTACAACCATTTTCCCCCAGCGCGAAAGGCTCTGCCTGGGAACGTTCGAAGGATTCTTTGGGTGAAAGGGAAACCATACTGCGTTTTCTCAAACTTTAGAAGGCAAGACAACTGGGATTATAAACCATGTCAGTTGGACTAGGCCAAAGGGTATCAAGTGTGTCGACAAATTTGGGAAATGGATTAGAACAGTTTTTGGAACCGATTCGCTGATTGCGTACTTTGTTGTGCGGAATTAGATTTCCAACTCTTTCCGGATCGGTGCCATATTGTAGGTACTGGCATTGGGTGGAGTTCTAAAAGAAAGAAAAAATAACTATTTTAGAATCAGAATTGTCATTTCCACGCCCTTTTCCGGCTGCGATTTCTTGAATTGTTCGCCAAACTGTCGAAAAGATGCCTTTGGGTTTTCCTTAACTGAATTGCCAACAGTTCAGCGTTGCAACTCCCGAATTTGGTGTGTAAAAGCTCCATTGATCGAGTTCATATCCGGCTCGGTTGTACTGTGAGTCTTTTTGTGACCAAAAGAAGGTTACAAGCTTGCAAATCGCGTTCAAGTAAAAGTTTCTATATAAATTCAGCACGTGGTAACCTTGCGAGCAGCAAAAGTTGCTTGGTGACTTGAACGCAAGTATAGGAAACGTTTTAACGGGATGCGTCAAGCGGTTCTGTTTCCTGTGCAACTTTTACCTATGAGAATGTTCGGATATTGTGTTGTTCGTTCCAGCATACACAACTAGGTTCAGCAGGTAACGTGGCATATTGTACGGTGGATCTTAAAGGGGGAATGAAAGAGAGAGAGGCGGTGAGGGTGCAACAAGGGGAAGGAAAAATGCGAGGTAGCGTATCTGATGAGTGACGCGTTCATGGCTTCCTGCACTTGTTGCATGGTAGGCCTATCCTCCCCCTGAGAGATTCAAGGTAAGGTATTGAATACACGTAAGGGTGGAGTCATTTTTTGTAGTTTCGAGGGGGTGAAGGTGGTAAGAACAGAAGCCATTGATGAAGAAGTTGTTGCTTCACTGATCAAGAGGAACCAAATGGGCAACGGTCAGGTGGCTTCTGCGAGCACTAACCATTCTTGTGGTTGCGTTCTACAAAATTATACACATTGTCCATGAAAGTCACTTGCAAGAATCTTACAAATGTCCACAAGCTGGCAAGCAAGTTCTTGTCCAACACGATAAAGATGCGACAATTAACAAAATAAAAACAAATTTTAGAAATGAAAATGAGCAGCAAAATGAGCGCGATAACTTGTTAATTTGCTTCGAACTACAACACAACCTAAAAGCCCTTACCGTTGTGTTATAAAGGACCTAGTCTTGATTCTAAAATAAGAAAAAAGAAACTTATAACCGAACTTTTCAAGGTCTTTTGAAACGTACGTAAAACTAGATTGACGTCTAGAAGAAAAGGAAGGAAACCAGCAGGGGTGATTGACCCTGGCTTTTAGTGTGTATGAGGAAGACGACGAGCTCCAACATGGGTTGATTAGATATACCTGCATTGCATACTGCGTTAGAAATTATGGACAAATTTTGAAGGAAAAATTGGGTAACTGGGTTGTTTACCATTTTCGAACCACTCCTACGCCTCGTAAGGCAAAGCCCAAGGCCTGAATTTTGTCCCTAGTTTTGTCGATCTCGTAACAAAGAAAAGCATACTACAGGCTTAAGGATAGTAGTCCTGTATAATACGATAAGCGTTTCATGGGGATTTTAACTAACAAGGTTAAAACGTAAAACAGCGTCCCCGTGCTTCGAATTTAGTAAGGTTTAATGTTTTAATTTGCAGAGAAAGAGGGAAAGTCTTGTTGAAAAGCGAAAAGTGGCTGTGATTGGGGGAAAAGGTCGTCGACATTGTGTCTGTTTTAAAGACTTGCCTGGTTGCATGGTGACTTTTTCTTCTGGTTTCTTGACTGGCTTTTTACCGTCAGCCTCGCCAAGGTAAAAGAATGGGGAACTGTAGTAGGCCATTAGGACTGTTGGGTACCGTGCTAACGCAAGAACCCAGAAAAAGTGGGTGTCAGGAACGAACTAGGGGGAGGGGTGTTTGTTAGAGGCCAAGCCCAGAGGGAAGGGGGTTGCCTCTGAAGTTGCTATGGTAGGCAAGGTTTACCAAAAGGGCCTAAGCTTTCGTTATGGCGTTGATCCAGGTAAAATCTCTCCTATTGCCATAGCTCTGGCCATCAGGTCCAACCTCTCAACTCACTTGGGAAGAACCGGGTCCGCCGCGCTGGTGGCGAAGCCGTGAAGTGAGGTTTGACGGCCAAAGGCGATAGTCACAAACAACTGACTTTGGCCTTCCTCTTCTTCCGCTAGCTTCTTCGGGCTTTAGTGCGGTGGGGGGATTTCAAGTTCTCCCTTTTACTTTCAGTTGTGGTCCGTCCAACAACCGTGCCCGTGATCTTGACGACGAAGCTGCGTCGTTTGCTGGCGGACTTGGGGGGAAAAGTAGTGTTGTATTCAGAGGAGTTGTGTTTTGCATACACATTTTGGTTAGTTGAAACTGTGAGTGGCGTCGATAACACTCTTCAAAGTGCATTTGGAGACCGAAAAGGAATTTATTCGACGTAGAAAATAAAAGAGAAAATACTTTTGAAGTGTGGCTAACGAAAGAGTTTGTCAAATGATTGAAATTGCCAGGATGACCATGGATGATGATAGTTCGTCTGAAGTGAGCTCGTCATCGCATTTCTTTAATCAAAACATGCTGTTTCAACAACGGGGACAAATGGGGATTGCCCAACACCCCACGCCGCACTTCAACGTCAGTGTAGGCCCGTCTTCCGTCATGTCCAATATTACGGGAAGTCCCGGACACGGGTTAGCAACGAGTGATTTGGATTTAGAATTTTGGGACTTGGATATCAATGCACCATCCGTGAGTCCGTCTTCGACTAGCCATAGTCCTTTGGGAATTACCAGTATGGGAATGTTGCGAAGATCGTCTGATACTTCATCCAGTTCAGGTATTCAGTTGGGCAACACTTACTTGAATCCTTGGCTTGGAGCTAAAGAATTCTGATCTAAGTTTTTTTCCTAACTTTTCTGGCAATATTCTTGGCGACCTTGGCAAATTGTTAAAAGTGCCTAGCCAGGAACCATGTGAAATTTGTTCCTCCGAAATTCGTAAGGACTTTCACCTTCCGATGCGTCGAGGCTGACGTTGATATTAAGGAAAATGTTGCTTACGTTTAGCTCTGTTTTAAATCTCCAGTGATTAAGCTTTGTTAAGGCCCTTATTATATATTATCGGATCTGTTAAGCTGGCTATGGTGAATTGATACTAGATGGTTTTGTTACGCAGAGCTTTGCGAGTGACAATTCGTAGTTTGGCGTTTATTATTTGTCGTCAGCAAAAGTTGCAGGTTGAAGTAAAGAATTGCAGATGGTAGGAATAAGTTTCGCTCTCTGGAGCATGGTAAGTCGCTGGTGTAAGCAAAAGCAAATGAAAAAATTGCCATTTTTTCATTTGCTTTTCTTTGGTAGTGTCTTTTTTTTTCTTCCGTCACGAGCCATGAACTTGATTACAGTCTCACAGTGCGCAGTTTGCAGTACGAATTATAAACCGGTAACCTTGAGAAAAGGGAAAACCCGAGGGAATGTGGCGCGGCGGTTTTCTGTTTGGCATGCCAAAAACTAAGAAAACGCGTCAGGTATACCACAAAAGCATTACACCTTTCCAGCACAATAACGTTGTACGAAGTTTAGATCACCCGACATCCTTCTACTTTATACAAACTTGTGTTGTCAGTTATTATACTTTTCATCAATTCTCTAGGCGATTTTAGCATCGCCACTTTTGTGTTTTCTTAACAACACATCTAGTAACGAACACAAGCCCGTTTTTACCATTTCTTGAAAGAAAAATCTTATCCGCTTTGGCCATAATCCACCGTTATCAAGCCACGTATTTGACAAAATCTCCACTGTTAACTTCTGTCGCCTTCACCTTCTTGCCGGGTTCCAGAGGCTTTGTTACCAAGATTAAGTTGTTAACCTCGATTTTTTTTTCATCTGAGCTCTTTTGTCACGTTTCTCATTGTTGCGTGATACTCCGTCTCTGAAGGAAGTCGCTCTTTCTTGCAGAAAATGCCCACTGTCTGCTATTACCAACACACCATAGCACTGTTTCCTGAGTTTGATACTCAGAAAAAAATTCGTTCTTACCTTATACTCGTAACAGTTTTTTTCCCTATGTTCAAGTCCATTTTATCCGAATATTCAAATTACGCTAGTATTTACAAGGTTTCCGTTATGGGCCAAATCTGTTGTTTGGAGCAAATCGGACGGAATTTTCTTAACGGAGATATTCGGTTGATGACGTATTTGTTTCGTCAAAATCCGAAAATCTGTTTATCTGTTGATACTCCTCGTATTGCCGAGTTGAAGACAGGCGATAAGATCCAGTTCTAACCTCCTTATCCTCAGTAGCTACGTGCGCTAATACCCGCAAACCTTGTGAACGCGAAGAGCGATAAAGGGTAAAAGGGAGGGTGGCTTAGATGGGCGAAAACTCACTTTCAGGGTCGCAGACTTGCGTCTACCTGCCCGTGCAATGTTGCTTGCTTGACCCCCCCTTTTTCGCAGTTATCCCGTCCTACTTTCTTCCAAGCCCTTAACCTAGCTTGACATTCCTCTGGAGCAACGGTACAGCACTGCATTCAAGGTTAAGGACTTATTGATGGGTTTCTCTTCTCAAACAAACAAGTGAGAGCTGGGTGGGGGTTAGGAGGGAGGGGTGACATAGGGTAGGTTGAAAATGAAAGGAAAAGCAATAAGTAAAGCGAAACGGTATGCAAGAGTGGAGCCGCACCATTGTCTTTACAGTAGGTGGGTTTTTCTAAATGATACCAAGGGATGTTTGGAAGTTGGTTAGGTGCGGTGTGTCATCACTGGACTTTTGTTGGGGGTGGGGGGGGGGGGAGACAAGAGAGATAGAAAGACATTTTCTTCCTTCCTGTATGTATACTCTTTTCACTTCCTCAGGTTTCGTCATCTTTCCTTTTTACCAACTTTTGGGTCTTTTATTGCATTTTCCTCGCAAGCTTCTTGGTTCTTCCTTTGTCTATTTTTCATTCTTGTCTGTCGTACCTGTTTCGGGCTTTGCCGTTCTCACCTAAGCCAAGAGCTAAAAACGCATTAAGAAGACAGAACCCACCAGGTATACAACCGAAAGCACGAGGCCATGAAGGTCGAACTGTCCTTGGACGCCATCGGCGCCCAACAACTGCGGGCATCGCTGTCAGTACGTTCGTTTCCATAAGAAGCTTAGTTAGTTTTTTTTTTTTTTTTTTTTTTTTTTTTTTTTTTTTTTTTTTTTTTTTTAACCGTGCGAAAATAGCACAAGAATGGGTACTTCACAAGTTTTTGAGTCGTTTGAGGTTTGGGGTAAGAATGTTCGTGAGTTCTTTCCATAACTCCAGGAAGGATGTTTGGGGTTAGGATGTTGGGAGTTTTGTCCGTTGGTGATATGTTGGAGTTCGATAATACAAGCAAAGGTAGATATTTCGAGTCTATATAGCTTGACGGAAGTGTCTAGGACTTGGAAAAAGTGTCTATGGTGGCCCAAGTCACGTTAGCAACCCGAACCTGTGGACGAAGCAATCCGAGGCGGTTGAGGAAGTAATTATTTTCTTGGAATGAACCAGTTTGGGTGAAAGGACTTCTGGTGAATATTAGCAGCCCGCGCAGTGTGCGCACTTTTAGACGGGTCTCTAAGGCTTAGCAAAAGGGACAATGAGATATTCCAACTCAGTAAAGATGGGTTAAAGGGGGTTAAAAGTACCCTGCGAGAGACGAACAAGGAAAAAAAGAGAGTAAAGTGGAAAAGAGGATGAACGCGATCGTCGCTTGCTTTACGTTTTGCTGGCTCTCTGCATACGTGCGTGCGTATGTACGTGTATCCCCTGATACGCAGATGCGCTACAAATGATGAGGGTGCCATTTTCGCCAGTTTTCAACGTTGACGTTGTCCCAAAGCCAAGGCTTCAAAAGCCTTGGAACGATTATGAAATGCTAATTACCTTCCGAAATGGACAGAATTAGTTTTGGCACCTTGAGGAAGTTAAAAAATCATTTCCTTTTGTACATGAAATTGGTTGGAAGCGTTGTCAGTAGGAACAAATGAATTACTTTCACAAAAGATTATAATTGGCCATGTCGTACAAGTTTTAGCGAATTTAGCGTGTTACGTTGATGTAAACCTTACGAAGGGAAACTAGAGTCGTGGTTTACGGATTAACCAAGTGTCACTTATCTTTCTGAAAGTTTCGCAAATGGACAAAGCTCGTGACCAGAAACCTTTTGGAGAGGGTAAAAGTGTGTATATTTGCGGTTGCATATTTTATACACTTGTTATTTAGAAGCGAAGTATCATACAAGAGTAAATACGTTCGATTTACATTCTGTTGCACGGCTGTTGAGAGAAATACCTTGGTCTGGCGATCTTTCGCAAGGTTAATTACCGCCAACATGTAGAGTCACAATGGGGGAAAGATGGGGGGGGGGCAGAGGTGGCCTTATTATCAGGGTTTTATAAACAATTTTTGCTGTATCAGCTTGGATCAAACTCGGGATCGGTAACCGCAAACGGTGAAATGATCTGGTCGATATAAAAGAGTAATAAAGCTAGGTGTTGCAACAATGAAAAATAAGATGCATGGTTTATTGCACTTTCAATTCAAGGGCAGTCTGAAGAGATACTTTTGCATATTATCTAACTTCTTGAGGAGTTAGGAAATTTTAGATTGCAAATTCTATGAAGGTGATGACTAAGCGCTAATGATTGTCTTGTTGGCTTTTTGTTCATATTAAGGTCGTGATGATTTATCTCCCCCTGGAAGTGTCAATGGATATGGAAGTGGTGGAGATAGTATGGGCGCCGATTTGAAGAAGAAAAAAGGCCCAGTACCACGACAAGCGGAGGAGTTATGCCTGGTGTGCGGAGATCGAGCCTCGGGTTACCATTACAATGCGCTTACATGTGAAGGCTGCAAAGGTAGAGGACACGTTAAACAATGTCCTTAGTAGGACTTTTCGGATATTAACCCCATTGGGTGTTCGAAATTTGTTAGGTTTCTTCCGGCGATCAGTGACAAAAAATGCGATTTACCATTGCAAGTATGGCGATTCGTGCGAAATTGACATGTATATGCGGCGGAAATGCCAAGAGTGCCGATTTAAAAAGTGCCTTGCAGTTGGCATGCGTTCAGAATGTAAGTATACCTAGTTTTGTTTTCCATCAGGGGAACGAAAAACTTGATTTTCACTTTTTTTTTTTTTTTTTTTTTTGTAAATAGGTGTGGTGCCTGAGCAACAATGTGCGGTGAAGAGAGAAGCGAAAAAAGCGCAGAAAGAAAAAGAAAAACCTAATTCAAACCCTGTTAGTTCAGTGAATTCGCCTGATAACAAAGATCTCGATCAACATAGAGTAAGAGTAATGAGTCCCTTGCGTTTTCTTGTGCTAATTTCTTTGTCTTGTGTGTTTCACATTCGAACCAGCAGAAAGGAAATCGGTCCAGTGAATCGCAAGCATGGGGTCGATTACAGGACGAGAAATCTGGACGACTCGCTTCACCTGTGGCCAATGGCTCGAACCCCTTTGGCGTTAAACCCTTGTCACCCGAACAAGAAGAACTTATTAACCGGTTAGTATACTTCCAGGAGGAATTTGACCAACCTTCAGAAGAGGATCTCAAAAAAGTCACAGTAAGTTTGGCCGTTTGGAGTATTAGGCAGGGAAAATGCAGATTGTTAACTTTCTTTTTGTTCTGTGTTATTAAATAGCAAATTTCCCTGGACGGCGACGACAGTAGCGATAGAAGGTTCAAATATATTACAGAAATGACCATCCTTACGGTGCAATTAACAGTGGAATTTTCTAAACGATTACCTGGATTTGACACGTTACATCGAGAAGACCAAATAACGCTCCTGAAAGTAAGACCCTTTTACCAGAATTTACAGCATTTACAATTGAATTTACAATTGCATTTTGACTCATATATTGAACTTTGTTACTTTTATTATAATCATCAAGTCCTGTAATCATTCCTTTCTACTTAAAACGATTATTCCCTAAGAACAGGGACTTTCTTGTGTTCTTTGAATATTTCGTTTGTTTGATTTTAATTTAAATTTACTTTAAGCGTAGGTTTATTCTTTCTTACTTTCCTGTACTATTCTTTTTTTTTTTACATTTGCCTCCAAAGAAGTGATTCTTTTCAACATCAGCGTATTGTGAAAGTAATTATTTCGATCTAAAATTCATTCCTTTTGTTATTCACAGGCTTGCTCAAGTGAAGTTATGATGTTACGGTGCGCAAGGCGTTATGATGCCAACTCGGACTCAATTGTGTTCGCGAACAACTACCCTTACACGAAAGAAAGCTACAAACTGGCTGGCGTGGGAGATTCCGCCGACGCCATTTTCCATTTCGGCCGTCAAATGGCTAATATGAAGGTGGATAATGCCGAGTACGCCCTTTTAACAGCTGTCGTCATCTTCTCGGGTAAACTCATCTAGCTTCCGCTTTCTACTATTAGTTAATTTGTTCGTTTGACTGGCCGAAGCATTTGCCGACTACTGGCTTCGTTGCATTTTGTAAGCGTTTTTAATGGAAATTTCTGTTGGTTTTGAACAGAGCGGCCAAACTTGTTAGAAGCACGGAAAGTGGAAAAGATCCAAGAGATTTACTTGGAAGCATTGCAAGCCTATGTACTAAACCATCGTCCTAAACCTATGACGGAATTTGCGAAGCTGCTGTCAGTCTTAACCGAACTGCGCACATTGGGCAATCTCAACTCGGAAATGTGCTTCTCCCTCAAGTTGAAGAATAAGATGCTGCCGCCCTTCTTAGCCGAATTATGGGACGTACATGGCTAATGGCGCGAAATGGCTAGTGCTGCACATTGCATTTAAAGTCGCTAGTTGTATCTATTCCCTTCTATTACTCCCGAAAAGCTCTAACTGGTTTTACATGTTCTAATAATCTGTTGAGATGTGGCATCAACTCTTTGCTACTACCAAGAAGACGACGAAGAAGACGAAGGAAAAAATGGGTGCTCTAATTTTGGTGAGCTGGTTTTTGCATTAAAGGGCAAGTTCCTGGGCTGGCGTACCTGAGGAAGCGACAAAAATTGTTTTCATAAAAGCAAGGCTGGTTGTGAGATGGTGTGTTGTGAACTTGTTTCGAACGCGTGATAATAGCAAGACGGCAAAACAAGGAAAGGGCTTTTGTCGTCGATTCCGTGACGCACACTTCATTAATTGGGTGGGAAGAAAAGTTCGGATAAGATTTTTATGGTGAAAGATAGGGTTTTATTATACTGAGCTGGTGCTGTTTCATATTTTGATAGATAAAACGAAAACACAAGAACGAAAAAAGCGGTTAACACCAGAAAACAAAAATTAAGCCCAAGGAACTAGTGTTATTATTGTTACTTCGTTTTATAAGAAAATTCATATTATAAAAAAAAGTTTATGTACATAAATTCATCACCACCACCCCACTACACTTTCCTGATTTTTAACTTTCTCATAAGCAATTCTTTATCCACAAACGACTCGTGTGTACGTTAAGACCAGTATGTTTTAGGTGCACGCAACGCAACATCAGATTTTCCCTTTTTTATTTCTTCAAATGCCTTACTGCTATATATTAAGAAAGATAAAAGAGAGGTAATGCATTATTGTTGATCGTCCGTCCGAACCGTGGGTTCAGGGAATTTTTAAAGAAATGAAACGACACTTGCTCGTTTTATGGCTTCCTGACATTGTTTTATACATCTGGTAGGTTTGGATAATTAAAATAAAAATTAAGACAAAAACATGCTAAAAAAAGGGCGAAAACGCTAAATTGTACATATTGTATGCAGGCGTATGGGCTGTTTCTCCCCTTTCGAATCGTGTTTATTAATTTTTTTTTTTGTGAGCGTGTTTCTCTTGCGGAAATTAATTATGGGAACAATGTACAGCCATGGACTTGTGTGCAATAAGAGGATGTTTCAAAAAGCCCCTCCCCTTCCCCCTTTTTGTAGCTAGGTCGTGTACAACTCTCCATAGCCACCTCACAGAAATACAAGTTGTGGCGTTTTTGCAACTATTTCGCTTTCTTATTTAGAATAATGAATAGAAAAATATCTCAATAATATAATCTGAAGTGACTATAGCTGTCGACAATTAATTGTATTGACATATCCGTTTGCTACGGAAAGCCAGTACCAAAGTGTCGGGTTCTCTTTAAAGCAGAAGCACGTTATTGGGAAACGAATGTAGGCTTACTAATTTCATAATATTTTTTTCCTGGACTATAATTTTCAAAAAAAAAATCAACGTCCGCAGTACGAAAACAGCAAGACAAGTTTGAACAGCAGAAAAGCACCGAGTGATGTGGAAACTTGTGACAATGGGAATTCTCAGAATTAGTACGTTCCCCGAAACGGCTCAAGAAGACACGCCTCTCAAGTTGCCCGCTTCGGAACAACCCTAATCAATCTGTCTTGTTCGGCTAACCGTTTCCTTTCAAGGATTGTTTTGTCGGCTAAGCCTATGTCTCCCGATAAGCGATATTTTACAGGTTAGTTCGTGAACATTTCTATGTGCGCCACGCAGAAGTGTAGCAAATACCTCTAGCGGTAATGATAAATCGGTGTAATATACGCGACTTGTTAATTAGCATCATCTGACAGTAACTTTTATTTTAGTTAGGACTATTCGGGTCATATCTGGTACTGCTGGAATATCGCGTTAATTAGTAAACCACTTTTATAAACTTTAAAGTATGTCTCCAACATTAATACTATTTTAGAATAGAAAAGACTTGTTTCTCTTTCCGAGTGAATGTGCTCAAAATATCAAGGCTGGTGGACTACCGGATATGGGCAATTTGCGTGCGAGCGCCAAAAGTCAATTGTTCTCCAGCATCCCGTCTCTGGCGCTAGATTCAGTGCCGGCCTTACAACGCAGGCGTCCAAAACGGGGTACCAAACAAAATAAAATGTACAGGATGCAGGCTATCGGACAACAAAGATGGCAGTAACATGTCTTATAAGCCCGTGAAGAAATTCCGTTTAATTCCTCGCATGTGGATAAGGTAAGGCAAATATTGTCATTCCACAGTTCGACTGAGTGCTGTTACTTGCAAGACTTGGGGTAAAGCGGTAGTGTTGGCATATTTACCTGTGAAATAAATAATGTAAACTTGGCTAAGTGTCACGTAGCTTCGGCTGCAATTTTTTATCCAATGCATAACATCGTAGCCCGTTACCTGTCTGTATAAGTGTGTCAACTATTGATTGGGAACGCAATTACGTAAATACCCGGTAAGTCATTTCACATTATTGTTCGGTTGCTATGACGAAAAGGTCAAGGGAGGGGGATAATTTCAGGACCTAGAAAAAAAAAAAGATTAACACGTAGTATGAGCTTCGTTACGATAGCAAGCATTTAAGTGATTGACGCCAAAATTCTATCTCAGTTACAGCAGCGACTATAGAATCGAATCACCAAATAATGTTATCCGTAGCAATGTGCACGCGGCTATTTGTAGCTTTTCGCTACGCAAGGAGAAAAGTGACAAGAGGGCAGGGAGAGTTCACGTGAAAGATGGTACCTTGGAAAATATCTGTATGGTATCTTGGTATCGAGAACTGTAATTAAGGACTATTGTTTGTTGAATACCCGCTTAAGCGTACTATTTTGTGCAGAATATCACATTTCGCGCCAAAAATCGAAAGTTTGTTTAAATACTATTTTAAAACTTACATGTAAGTGTCGTACTGTCGTTAAAAATACTGTATTTCGTGAGAAACACCATAGCTGAGCATCGGGACAATGAAATATAGTCAAAATTCCCCTTTTGTGGGTCCCGTATTCGCGGTTTCGGGATTCGCGGAAGAAATTTATGAGATCGACTCCATATTCGCGGCAAAATATTGCGCTATTCGCGTGTCATGCTTGTCAAAATCATTCAGAAACCGTCTTATTTTGGTAGAAACTAATAGCGGCAACTCGCATAATTGCAAGGGTTCAGGACATACTAGACAGCTTATTCGAAATCAGGCATTGAGTTTACCAGAGGTGGCTATTCATAACATCTAAGAGTGCCAATTAGTGAAAACAACATCGTATCCTTATATGCTTCTACTAAATGTCGTACAAATGATAATTTATTAAACGATTACGATGAAAACTAAACTGAAACATATTAAAGTAACACTTTTTATACTTGTTTCTTCCACTCTTTCTACTACAGGACTGATTTGAGATCGCAAAATATAAAATAGGAATTCGGGAATTGCGAAAGATGCGAGGCTTATATCCATGATGAAAATTGTTTAAATGAAAACTTATAAAAGCTTTTCTTGGAATTTTTGGTACTTTTTTCGGCCTCTTGCTTTCGGCTAGTTTTGCCGTCTTGGAAACTTCAGACCTGGCAACCACACTCCTTCAAATTTCATACAAAGCTACGGCCGACTTGACGGTGCGGCTGTCGATCTCAGTCTCCATTTTCCCGTCAGAAATAATGTGCTTTAGAAAACGCAGAGGTGTTGACATAGTCGCTAGCTGAAAATTCAAAGTACGGGAACATTCCGATTAATGCGCGAATAAACCTCCCGAAAATATAAAACCCAAAACAACCTCTTAAGACCAAGGCGCTAGATCGTGAACCTTCATACAGATTGATTACTTTACTTGGAGGTCCTTACGATTTTCGTTTCGTGGGATGAAGTTTGTAAGCCAGTTTATAACTACTTATGACCAAACTCTTGTTGCTTATTCTTTTTTTTTTAATTTCAGTGATTCGTAATAGTTGGCACGTGGATAATTCATTCACATCTTAGATTGATAAGGTATTTGCTCAATTAATAGGAGCAATTTGCGAAACGCATAAGCCTTATTTGAAAATAAGTAAATAATTTAAAAGAAAAGTAAGAAATAAAATCAAACTTGAAAAAAGAACCTTGATGGGGGGAAGTGAGAAACAGCTAGAAGCGAAAGGATAACACGACTGCTCTAGCTACCACGACGAGGGTGACCTTCAGCATTTTGTCTTTAGGAATTACACGACAGTGTAGTTTTGCGATGCCATTGTGGGTTTTCGGTGTTGAAATGAACTCAGGAAATTTATACAAAAGTATTTGTACGTAATGTGATAATTGCATAACATAATCGCACATCAGTTCCGACCAGCGGAATGCGGATTTTTAGTGCGCCTATAAAGAAAATGCAGCCCGTGTTGGTGAACGAAGAGTTTTTCAACTTTCAGTACAGTACATCTGCACGCGTTTTCTTTTTTAGTGTTCCGTCAAGCAATTCAGTTTATCCTCATGCAATATAAGATGAATCTTTACAGTGCGTCACTGTAAAACTTGTATTGTCTACCAAATTACAGGAAGCAGCTTTCGTCACTCGGCGAAGGGTGTTCAGAATTTATTGTATTGGCCAGCCTCTATACTGGCAGCTCTACATTCGAGTAGCTTACAGGGTTACTAACACTTCCACTTCGTTCATCGTGCAGCCTTTTCCAGTTGTGTTAGCTCACAGGAACGCGCCAGGTTCACCTGAGTCCGGCGTGTCTTTGGGTTGACTTGTGTGCGAATAATTGGGCGCACAATCCGTTCAACTCGCCGTCTGAGCACGGGGACAATCGTAACTCAGTTTAACCTAATTAAGTCCCATTTTGTGTATTAGGGAAACAAATAATTGCTTATTCTGGTGAAATTCTCTTAAAAAGTGATTTTTCTACGAGTCTGAAAGACATATTTTTCGGTACAAGCTTTGCTGGGCAGTAAAGGTGGCTTTGGGCTGTGAATTGACATGTTTTGGCTACAATTGCGATTGCTACTATGGAAAAACTTCACAATTCGTCGGCGACAGAAGGTGAGTCATTAACTTTCCTGTTTCTGTGTGTTGTAATTGGTGCTTTGAAAATCTTGAGAGGGAGACACGTATGCTCCAAATGCGTCTTTTGTCTTGAATGAACATTTGTCATGCTACGCAGGTGCGAGTCATCGTAGAACTTGTGTGGCCCCTTATCCTGTTCTTCATTCTTGTCTGGGTGAGAACGAGAGAACTGAAAGATAGCTATCATCAATGTAAGGATATTAGTAATCTATGATAGTCGCTGTTGATATATGTGTTGTATGGGGTAGGTCATTTTCAAGAAAAGGCTCTACCGTCCGCAGGAGGCCTTCGATTTTTGAGAGATTTTCTCTGTGGATATAACAATACATGTTACCAAGATCCTATCACCGACGCCCAACCCGAGCTCGACTCGGCATGGTAATTAGTCGTCCCTCAAAATTGAGCTTCATTTCCTCACTTGTTGCTTGTCAAAAAGGGCCGAGGAGTTCTTTTCCGATTTCGAAACAATCTTGCAGAAAAGAGTCCGAGAGAAAGAAATTCAAAGCGTGCAGAATTTAGGCACCGACGCGCTAACTGTAGCAGCTTGGTTTGCGCAGAAAACGGAAAGCGTCAAAGGCAATAAAGGTAAAGTACCGAAATAAAAGTGTCAATGTAACAGGTGCAGATAATTAATTTGTTTTTAATATTTTTTCCTATAATTATTTTTGACGCAACTAAAGGGACTATACCACTCGCGTCATTGCTTGTCAATAGGACGATTTTGGAAGAACGTCTGCGAAATAGTAATGTGACGTTTTCGGATTCGTTTATGGACCGCTTGTATGTGGCTCGTTTCGATACTTCCCGCTTATCTTTCGTAAGTTGGGCAATGATGGTCGTAAAGGGGAAGATAAACAATGGATATATATGTGTATGATAACCTTTCCGTGTATTGCAACAGAAAATGATTAAGCAGTTCAAAGCAGATCCACTGTCACTGGTCTGTGACTCGGAAGGAAACAGCGTCATTACACACCCTGTATCCAAACAACAGCCGATTCTTATAGAAGAAATATGCAACATTATGCGGAAGTATAATTTTGGTCAGTGGGACAGTTACAAAGACTGGGTTAAGGAAAACATCAAATTAAGCGATGTAGGACTGTAAATACTTTAGAAGACGTTTTGTGCTCAACTTTTTCCTATAGTTAATATCTGACCAGTCGGAAGCTTTGGCTACGCCTTTGCACGTCCTCGATGCTGCTGTAGTCATAAACTCGCTAAAAGTTATTGCGGATGATTTAACCGTTGCGGCGTCGGTCAAGAAAGCCATCGAGTAAGCACTTTCTTGTCATGTTAAATAAGTTGTCAATCGCAAATCTCGTTTGCAGGAAACTGAACCAATCGCCATCGTTTCGTCGACAGCTGGAACTCTGGGAAGCAAAATCAGAAATACAGTTACCCGAATCCGCTGTTATATTCAACTTTCTGTACGAATTGAGCTGCGGAAAGAAATTCACTGGCTTATTCTCTGACGATTTGGAAACAATCAATAGCCAAAATACTGCTGGCTTAAGGTACAGTTGAGCTATTTTTTCTCTTCTCAGTAATAATGTTCTGGTACAATGTATTGCATCGGCAGTGACGAGAAGTTACGCGCCAAAGTGGAGCACGAGCTACTGCATCGCTTTGATAATCTCAGGAAAACAAATAATTACAACAAAGATAATACAACCAGTGATGAGTGCAACGAGATTTTGCAGTCCCTCGAAAACAACTTTCTGACTCAAATGCTCTGGGACCATGTAAAACCGCTTCTCCGGGGTAAAATAGTGTACTACCCTCATACGTCTGCGACAGCAGCAGTGATGAAACAGGTCAACGAGACCTTTGCCCAATTCTTAAACATTCAAGACGCCGCTACCACATGGGCTACCCAAATTTCGCCCATGGTACGCGGCTGGGCAAAGAGCACCGTATTGCTAAATCCCAATTTTACTAAGGTAATACATTTGAAACCTTTCTGGTGCATACTAACGTAATAACCTACTTGAAACACAAGAAGTTTGAGTAACACTGAAATGTTACCGTGGCATCACTACGAACTAACACTACAATAACGATATGGGATTACGCAAACTTCGTGTGCTGAAGATAGTGCCTCTCCTTTCCACTTTTTCCTTTCCTCTTTGGGTGTTAGGATTGGGCGTTGAATTAAAAAGAAACTTTTAACTCTCACAATTTAATTCCTCTAGGAATTGAACGAAGAAAGTATTCGGCAAATAGTAACACAACTAGAAGTTATGTTGCCTGAGAAGTTTTCAGAAGAAGTGTTGCAGTTTTATCAAAACGCTGTAGCGAACAATCAACTTTCGTCATCAGTTATAGAAATTCTGCTCGATACCGTCGACAGCTTTGCGTCGACCGTCTCGCAATACATTGGAGTAAGAATTATACCCGTTAAAAGTATTATTTCCCTGGAAATTAACGCGTATTCCACACTATCAGTGTTTCGAGTTCAATAAAATCGAAGGCTTTATTGACGAAAAAGAGGCGTTGGACCATGGGATAAAATTAATGCACCAAAATAAGTTATGGGCGGCCGTGATCTTTCATAACCTGCCGGAAGATTGGGACGGAAACGAGTTGCCGCCTTTTGTGGAGTACAAAATAAGGTAAACACGACGCGCCAGAGCTTTACGATTGACACACTTGTCTAATTTTTTTTCCCTAAAAAATAGGATGCATCCTGATAAAGTGGACAATACGCGTTATTTAACGGATAAGTTACCCCGTCCGGGTCCCAGGCGTCGCCCTCATATTGACATGAAATACTTTCAGCACGGCTTCATTTATTTGCAAGACATCTTGGAAAGTGCTATTATCAAGATGCAAACCGGACGTGAAGATTTGCCTGGCTTGATCATGCAACAGTTTCCGTACCCTTGTTACATCGTCGATAGGTATGACAACAGTGTGCAGTGGCTCCGTGGTTCTATTTTACGATTCAATTCACCATTTGGTCGAACAGGTTTTTCATCGCTATATCAAGGACTTTTCCCTTGTTCATGATTTTGTCATGGGTGTACACAGCATCCATGCTCATTAAATCGATCGTGCATGAAAAAGAAACTCGGCTTAAGGAAACACTGCGAATGATGGGCATGGGAAGTGGGGTTCATTGGGCAGCGTGGTTTATTGACGCTTTAATACCTATGGCCCTCACCTGCGTTATGTTAACGGGACTCTTGGTCGTAAGTTTGATGAAAATGTTTATGCAATACCATATACCCTGTTACAGCTTATTTACTTTCGAAAAGGGTGGGAAAATACTGGAAAAATCGGATCCGACATTAGTGTTTGCGTTCTTGATGTGTTTCTGCATTGCGACCATCTGCAAATGTTTCCTCGTGTCAACTTTCTTTAGCCGAGCGAATATTGCGTCAGCTGCTGGTGGAATGGTCTTCTTTTTGATGCATCTACCTTTCCCTTTCATGATGATTTGGGAAGAATATATTCGCGCGGGTCACAAATTGGCCGCTGTAATCTTTGAACACGTTATGTAGAAGTCTACAATTTTAACGTATATTTCTTAACAGAGTTTTATATCCAATGTTGCATTTGGTTTCGGATGTTCATACTTTGCGTACTGGGAAGAAGCTGGCATGGGTGGACAATGGTCCATAGCTGCCACTTCGCCCATGTTTGGTGATTACTATTCCATTATGACATCCATGGGCATGATGTTATTGGATGCGCTGATTTATGGGATCATGGCCTGGTATGTGGAACGCGTCAATCCAGGTATGACTTACTATTCAAACTGAAACACGATCCGACTGTCAATCTTTACGTCTCACTGATTGTTCGTCTCGCGTGTCTGGGTCACCGTTTCTAGGTCAATTTGGCATTGCTAAGCCGTGGTACTTCCCGTTACAGAAGTCGTATTGGTTTGGTCCCCGTAAGGATGATCTGAAGCAAGTACCGGAAGCTGATCCGACTCGTAAGATTTTCCCTTCTACTTTCTCATGTGAGGCCAGTGAGAAACGTAGGTTTTTAATTATATAGGTTCGGATATTTTCGAGGCGGAACCAAGCAATGTGAGCGTGGGAGTCGCCGTACGTCGTTTAACCAAAGTTTATAATAACGGAAAGAAAGCTGTAGAAGACTTGAGCCTTAACTTCTACGAGGGGCAGATTACGTCGTTCTTGGGTCATAACGGAGCTGGCAAGACCACAACAATGTAATAGTTCAATAGTATGTATTCAACTGCATCACTTAAAGTTTGTTTGGATAGTTCGATCTTGACGGGGTTGTTCCCTCCCACTTCTGGAACGGCCTATATCAACGGTTTCGACATCCGTACGCAAATGGACGAAATCCGCAAAAACTTAGGCATGTGTCCGCAGTACAACATCCTCATATCTCAGTACGCATCCGCCATTAAGCTATGGTTTACGGAGGAAGGGGCTGAAAGAAGTTTTTTTTTTTTTTTATAGATTAACTGTGGCGGAACATTTGTGGTTCTTTGCACGACTAAAAGGCAAATCAGCCAAGGACGTAAAAATGGAAGTAGAACAATTTTTGGAAGATTTAGTACTACTACCTAAGCGAAACACAGATGTGGACAAACTTTCTGGAGGAATGCAACGTAAGCTGTCAATTGGAATTGCCTTCATTGGAGGGTCAAAGTGAGTCTTTGTCAATAATTATCTTTCCGTTAGCAACTTTTTGTGTACATTGTTTTTTACTCGTATTGATTCTGACGCCTTCCTATGTATTTACTTCTGCTTTATAAGTATTCACGTTAAAAAAATAAGTGCAGCGAAGCTTGTAGACCACAAATATTATTAGCTTCTTAAATTATTTCTCTTCTCGAAACACTAGAACTGTTATTCTCGACGAACCTACAGCGGGAGTAGATCCGTACTCGCGTAGAGCGATCTGGGAGATTTTGCTGAAGTACCGCGGAGGAAGAACGGTTATCCTCACTACGCATTTTATGGACGAAGCCGATTTGTTGGGTGATCGTATTGCTATCTTGGCTCGCGGCCGACTCCGCACGTGTGGCTCATCTATGTTCCTGAAACAACGTTTCGGTTCGGGTTATTACCTGACCTTGGTCAAGCAACCTTTAGATTACTCGAAGTCAGTTGCCGCAGACTCGGCAGCGAAACTCACATACGGTAAATGGATGTGTTTTCCACAGAATTGATTGTTTATCTTAATATTTTCGTTTCTACAGAGGACCCAGATGCAACTAAACGGATTACTTCGTTCGTACGTCAGTGGATCCCCAGCGCGTCATTACAAGAAGATGTAGGATCCGACGTGGTTTACTGTTTACCCTTAACGACATCGGATCAGAAAAAGTTAATGGAACCTTTCCTGGAATCCTTGGACCACGCATTACCCGAATTGGGCATTTCGAGTTACGGTGTGTCGGATACAACGTTAGAAGAAGTAGTAACAATTGATTCAGCTGGATCGAATTGTTTTAAATATAATATTGTGAATAGATTTTTCTGAGAGTCGCAGATGAGAAAGCAACTCACGAAGAAGCGGTGGCAAAAGTTAATTACGGTGAGACGATATTCGTCAATAATATCAGTGATAAATTATGTATAAGTTACAGTAGTTCGTGTACCCGCCCGTAAAAATTTGGATAGTTATTAGTTTTAGGGACTAATCATCCTAAAAAGTACTCAGCTGAATTAACATTCTTCAATTATTTAAAGCGATGGACGAATCTTTGCCCTCGTGGCGTCAAACTACCAACCAGCGGTTACTGAGATCGCGTAATTCATTAACGATTGCTGACATCAACCAGCATTACGGTATTCAAATAATTAACGTTTTCACCTGCACTGGGAATCGGTTGGTGTTCACCACATAGATTTGTCTAGCTTATTATATAAACAATTGTTGTCCAAAAGGGAGCTGAAAAATTGCTAATTAATGAGCTTATTTTTTCTACACGTGCACGTTGCAGGTTTTGTCCTGTGCTTTGTTACAGGCAAGGCAGCACCTACTCGCCTAAAGAATTCTTGTGTGTTTTAGCGACAGGCAGCGAGAGTGTTTCTGTGGAATTTCGCACACCCAGTTGTGACATCACGTGCACCGATCTCAATTGTCGCCATGTAACCCGCTTGGGTCACACACCTCACGTAATTCGTGGCGCTTGTGAGTTGATGCCTAAACTCTTGCTTCATTTCTTTCTCCCATTTTTTTCTCGCTTTTATCCCCTTGTCGTCACGTCATTTGCTTTCACTTCTTTTCGTGCTATCACCCGTTCGTAAATGACATTCCTTACAGTCTAAATTGGTGTTTGTCATTTAGACATGTCCGTGAACATGTATGAGGAAGATTTGCTGCAGCTACCACGAGTACGGGGACGAGCTTTGATCTGCCAACAATTCAAAGCCATGTTACGTAAACGTTTCCTACATGCAAAACGTAACAAAAAAGGCATCTTCGCTGAAGTATGGGATTGATATTCGTTCTACTCATAGGAGACAGGGGTTTAACTGGCGATTTGTATTTAGATTGTGCTGCCGGCGTGTTTTGTCTTCGTGGCAATGTTGATCACGTACTTCATCCCACCACCAGTACCAGGACCGGAATTAGTTTTGAGTCCCTGGCTGTATGGCGAGTCTGCTGCCATTCCGTTCGAAGTTAAACCGTCAAATTCCACATGGCACAAAGAATATGTCAACCATCTTAGAGGTGCCATTGGCTTAGGTGCAAAGTGCACCCAAGCTAATCCATTTAAGTATGCTACGATGCGAAATCTTATTGCAAGGATGTTTATTGTGTTCTTCTGTTTAACAGAATGGAATGCAGGGCGGAATCGTATGACATACCAGCTTCCGAGGCGTTTGACAAGGATGCACAATACCCTCAATGTACCTGTGACTATGGTGCGCAGTTGTGTGCTGATGGCGCTTCGGGACCTACTCCAGACACTTTCATTGTAATTTGATTGGATTTTCTTTCTTGAGTAAATATTTGAACATTAATTAAATCTAGGGCGTCACACAAGATGAATTCAATGACGTCAGTGACCGTGACATGGCTACTTGGATCTTGCGTAGTTTTAGGCAGTACCGAAGCAGCAGGTAAACGTGAACGATGAAAAGGAATGTAGCCATCTAATAATTTGTTGTTAGATATGGTGCGTATCAATTTGGTGTTCCGGCCCCGGCTGCTAATGTTAACTTATCGTACACTTGGGAGGTTCTGAACCGCATGTCCAAGGCAACAAATTTGGGTCAGCCGCGGCCGGTACCATTCCAGGACGTCGCAGAAATGTTGGTGGATCAAGTACAGAAAAGTGGCAAAGCAGATAACATTCGGGTATTTTAATGCTCGAAACAAAAAGTAGAACAAAAAGTCCTATTGTTGTATAATCGACTAGGTTTGGTACAACAACAAAGGATGGGCCGCGTCAGCCTCGTATTTGAATGCTATCAACAATGTCGTCCTCCGGACATCCTTGCCGCCTCATAAACAAGCCTTAGCGTCTAAGTTCGGTATTAAAGCTAGTAACCATCCTATGACAATAGCCGAAAGGCAAAAGGATGAGAGAATCATGTAAGATCTCGAAAAAAAATGAACTGTCGTGCTTAATAATTTTCATTCACAGGTATGAGACCAATATTGTTACGTTACATGCAATTTGCGTTATTTTCGCTTTAAGCTTTGTGCCTGCGTCGATCTTAGTCTTCTTAGTGGAAGAACGAACGACGAAAGCTAGACATTTACAGTTTGTCTCGGGTGTAAAACCCTATCTATTTTGGATATCGAACTATGTTTGGGACATGGTAAGTTTCAATAGAAATTCGAGCAGATATAACAAAATTTCGTTTAATTTTAGTTGAGCTACATGTTGCCGTGTGTGTTATGCTTATTAATTTTCTTGGGCTTCAAGCAAGAAGCCTATGTATCGCCAACAAATTTCCCAGGTCTAGTTTGCATCATGGTTTTATATGGGTAAATATTTCCAGCGTGTTTGAGGTTGTGCACTAAAACATCCTTTCTGCTCTAGGTTTTCGTGCATTCCACTAATGTATCCGGCCAGTTTCGTGTTCCAGATTCCTAGCTCAGGTTTTGTGACCTTAGCTTCGTTAAACATAATCGTTGGAATGGTGACAACGATTTCTACGTTCATTTTGGAACTTTTCTCTGATCCAGTAAGGCTTAAATTTTATTTTTGGTCGTAGAAGTTTTGTCTCATAAGATAATAATAATTTTAGCACCTCAAGCTCATCAACTCCATCTTAAAGCAAGTGTTTTTAATTTTCCCTCAATATTGCCTTGGGCGAGGCCTACTTGAATTGGCGTCAAATCACATGTTAGAGCTTTCATTACAGCGTTTTGGTAATATTTCGGGCATATATCCTCTCTGGACACATTTGTAATCTTACACTCTCGCTGTTTGACAACTCAAGGTATAAAACATTACCGAAGTCCTTTCGAGTGGGAGTTTCTCGGTAGGAATATCTTTTGTATGGTAGTGGAAGGGGTTGTGTTTTTTGCCGTCACGTTAGTCATGCAGTATCGCTGCGGTTGCTTCAGAAAGAAGGCATCTAGTCAAGTAAGCAAGCGCGCAAAAATTTATATAAAGGAGATGCACGACCAATTTTCCTCTTTAGGCTCCCTTAGTTTTTGGAGAGCTAGGTTCAGAAGATGAAGACGTTTCTCGGGAACGCAGACGAGTAGAAACGGGTGCAGCGGAAGAAGATGTTTTACGGTTATGGAGGCTCACAAAAGTGATTAATCTCAAGTAAATTTCAGTAATAGTTTACATTCGTGTTTTGTGAAAATGTAGGTTTACCCGAAAAACAAAGTCCCCGCAGTGGATCGACTTTCAGTGGGTGTTGTTAAAGGAGAGTGCTTTGGTTTGCTAGGAGTCAACGGTGCTGGAAAATCTACCACCTTTAAAGTATGACAATCAATATTCAAACTCTTCTATATTCGAAAGTGTTTCTACTATATTTCGCTTTCATTGCGTTACGTTCATGTTATACTATATTCTCATCAGATCGTAACTTTTTAAATCTTTTGTTCATTTTTTGTTTATGTGACAGTAAAAATATGCAGTCATTACGTTACTTGTATGCCGTTTTCTGTGTAGATGCTCACAGGAGATGAAGACGTAAGCGGAGGTAGTGCGTCAGTAGCCGCTTACGATTTGATTACCCAACTGGAACGCGTGAGGCAGAACTTGGGCTACTGTCCTCAAGTTGATGCCATTTTACCATTGCTAACGGGACGAGAACACCTAGAATTCTATGCATTACTGCGAGGCATCCATCCCACCTGTACTAAACTCGTAGCCCAAGATTGTATAAAACAGCTTGGATTGTCGGTCTACGCGGAAAGGTTGTCCGGCACTTACTCGGGAGGCAACAAGCGCAAACTTTCTACTGCGATTGCCCTAATTGGTGAGCCTAGTATAATTTTCTTGGACGAGCCTACTAGCGGTATGGATCCCGGTGCAAGACGTGCATTGTGGGGTGCAGTATTGGGTGCTGTGAAACGAGGACGCTCGGTGGTGCTTACGTCACATTCCATGGAGGAATGCCAAGTCTTGTGCGGTAGGTTGGCTATTATGGTTAACGGCAGATTTAAGTGCCTTGGATCGCCCCAACATTTGAAAAACAGGTAATAATGGCAGCATGCAAGTCACATGTTGTGAGTTACGACATAACTTGCGTGGACTCGTAGGTTCGGCGATGGGTACATGATTACAGTACGTTGCAGTAACGAAGACCTTGGCTTGGTGAACATAGTGCAACATTTGCGTAGTATGTTACCCCAAGCTGAGTTACGCGAACAGCGACATCACCAAATTGTTCTCCAAGTAGCACAAGGTGCCCTTCCTCTGTCGACCATGTTTCGAATCATGGAGAACGCCCGCGAGTGCTTGCCCATCGATGATTATTCCGTAAGCCAAACTACACTAGATGAGGTGTTTGTACGTTTTGCGAGCATGCAACGGGAAGTCGCGAGTGAAGAGTCGTTACCACTTAGTGTTAAAGTTGGGGAAGGTAATTCGCCCAGTAAGTACGCATAGTAACCTCTGATAACTGATCTTCTTATGAGTCCAATATATATGTATATTCTAATGGATGCAAAATTTGCGTTTTGGCTTCGCAGAAGAGAAGATCGTTTAGTGAACGGATCCGAAGAAAATATCGCAATGACGCGCAAGCAGATGTGAAGAAGAAAAGTTAACGTGTTATGTTCCTTTCCGCTTATTCATACTACAGTTTTCGTTCTTTCATACACTTTCTACGAGTGAATCTGCTCTATTTTATCGGACTGTTCTTTGATGTTACGATAGTGCACAGGTACATTTCATGGCTAGATGTGAGCTTGAGCATTGGAAGGCGAAGCAGTGAAGGCTGCTTTCTAGTGGTGAATGGAAAATCATGTGCCATTTGAACGCCTTCTCCCCGTACAATTTTCCTTCAAATACTTTACGTTCTTGATACGTTTCTTTTTTACGATAATTACTTCCTTTGGTTGTTTTATCTACTGGGTAAATGCGCTGCCTAATAGGGAAGCACAGCAGCACTTGTAGCCCTTTGGAAAATGAAGTGCTGCCTAAAAACGATAAAAGAATTAAAAAATGAAAGATTCCGAAAAGTCCCTCTTTTCACTTGAAACCGCGAAAAACAAGAAATACATAAAAAATTCGAAAATACGAAATTACTACTGTCTGTCGACAATCTTTTCCGCTTTTAAAGGTGATTTTTTGAGGCAAGGTTTCTGTGTTTGTGTACGATAAATAAGAATGCGTGTATGTTGCCGTCAAAAGAGGTAATTTCGAACGAAAAAGGACCTTTTATTTTCGTTTTCCTTAAATGTTTTGCCTAAAGTTTATGTAACACTTAAACAAGAATTTTAGCCCTGTAGATTATTCTGCAAGATGACACAAACCTTTCGCTTTCGTCTTCATTGTTGAATTCCGGGAGTTTTGTTTTTTCAAAGTTGATGTTCAAAACTACCCCACATTGAATACAATTTCGAGCGTGAACACGAAATTGGTCTGTGGACAAGTTGACCATGGTTGATTATTTTCTTCAACGAGCATGACTTCAATTATTTTAGAAATAAATATTATTGAAAAGAGATAAGCAAAAAAAAAGACGTACTTACGCCGTAAAACTTACATTCCTATTCACATTCGCACTTGGTTGTGCTTCTTCCTGTTTCAACTATTGCTTTACTTTTGTCTGTCGGCAATCTTGTCAACTTTTAAAGGGGATTTGTTTTTCAGTTAAGTTTTCGTACGTTTCTCTTCGCAAGTCGCGTCCTCCCTGACCCCTCCTCGCTCCCTAGCTAGGTACCGTTCCCTAGCCTCGAAAAAGCCATGCATTTTAACATGGACCCATGGAGTTTACCCGGGGGCGAAAGGTTGCAACTGCCTTACGAAGGAGGGAGCAGAAAAGATGGGTAATCTTTGACGAAAAAATGAAGCTCCTAGCTGTCCTAGTTGTCTTTTGGTAGTGAAAATTAGAAAAGAATGAAAATGTGCCAAAAAAATCTCCCACGTGAACTTCTTGTTGCCAGGAAATGCATCAAAACACGAACTTGGTTTTGGCGCCCTACGAAAGGCTATTCGTCACCGAAATTACGACAATATTTGTTGCTTTGCGTTACGCAGCTGAGGAGCAGTAGACGGCCTACGAATTCCCATGAAAAGTTCAATGTTACCCCCACGTGTTCAGAATTATCCCGGTTGAAGGTATATCACAACCTTGAATAATAAGTAAATAACAAAAGTTTTACTCTTATCATAGATTAATTTCATTCAAATATTCCCAAAAACTATAGCGGTACCCTGGTGTCCGAAAGAGGAAAGAGCAAAGCTACTTTCGAAACAATTAACTTGATTCCAAAATTGACCTTTTAGGCAGAAACGAGAACTTGGAGTTTCACGCGTGGAGAGGATGACGATTGCTGTTGAGTATCAAGTTGGGCACGTCCCGTAACTCCTATTTCACGTTGGGGCCAAGTCCTTGGAAAGTACTAATGCGAACAGGTTATTCTTCTATGAGTCTTGTTAATGTGCGGTCTAAATCAATCATGACCAAGTTTTTTCTCATCGTTCTGATCCTACTTATCGTTTCTGATACGGGATTCTTTGCGCCACGACGATTTTCTAGGGATAACTCACGATGGTTTCCTAGGGAGTCTGCATCCGATGAACTAAAAGGACGGAAGGTGAAGAACATGGAGGATTTGTCAGAAAAAGGTGAGAAAGGCGCCTTCCTGTACTTGCCTAAAAACATTACTGTTTTTTTTTTTTTGTATAGCGAGTCAAATCGCACCAAATGTAGAAAAGCAGGAGCTACGATCAGGAGGAAAAGTTAGCATCAGTTCAAAGGAGCAACAAACCTATACGGTAAATCACGTGCCAACGACGAAGACAAATGAGCAACCGCTATATATATCACTAACCACTAAACCAAACACCAGTATAACTAAAGGTAAGTTCGTCACAACAATCACCTTTTTAAATGCCAAACAATACCGTTGGTACTAGATGCCTACACTATTCTACAAGGCGGCGGGAAAATTGAACTAAGTACGCTTCCAACGTTGGTTAAATCGCTGCAAACAACGGAGAACCTTTCGCGGGGTCAATCAACACTGCAGAAGACAACACCATCTTTGACTACCTCCCCGTCGTTGGGATTTTCAATAGGTTCGTCAGAAGTCACGGACGAGAGCCAACAGCTGGAACGATTCCAACTTACTTCCGGCGCTTTCTCAACGCCAGCGCAACTACAGTTGACCACGCAGGGAACCAATGAACAGCCCCCGACTCCAGAAGAAGCCACGACAAAAACATTAACATTTGAAGTGCCTACTACGTACCGAAACGACCAGATGTCAACTACTTCACTTCCGATCGCAGTAGAAAGCAGTACAACATACGCCCAAAATCAAGAAACAGGGTACGAGAAAGACGCTGTGTTGCTAAGCCCCTCCCTAACCTCAAGCGGGAAAGACTTACACACCACAACCCACGGTACCACACTCCAAATCTTGTTGTCTTCGATACCCCCAATATCCCAGTTAAATTTGCATAACGCAAATCAAAGTCAATATACTGTAGAACACCCAGGACGACAGACTGAACTACAGGAAAACTCACCAACCATTCCACTGACTAAAACAACTGATGCTTCAACATATGAAATTACACAAATTACGACTGGTATTCCCACGCATGAAGCGCCAGCAGACGAAAAAAATTCGAAGTCAACTTCAGAAGACCCTCCCTTACCGATTTCTTCCAAACCCATTGAGACCTCGACCTTAACAGCGTTACATATGGAGTCACAATCGAGCACAGCCAAGGGACATGTGACCCCATACCAAGCGAACTATGTGACGGAGACACCAACTACTCAACGCACCTCGATGAAGGCAAACGAGACAAATGCGATGTCAATACTCACCTATGACGAAGAAAAATTGAGCAGTGTAACCTCAAAAGTAGAGACAAAAGTCATGGATAGCTCAGCTGCAGCGTCATCAGAGGTAAGCGTCTTGTCGGAAGGAATATCTACCCAAGCTACGGTCCGTCATACTAAAACGTCGAACTCAACGACGTCAGAGTCCCCATCGAGAGTAATTGATGGACACATGACCCCATCCGAAACGAATTATGTGACGGAGGCACCGGCAACCCAACATACGTCATCATTTGCCCTTGCGAATGAAAACGAAGCAAACGTGGTATCCAACCCTAGTTATGGTAAAAACTTGAACAGTGGAACTGCAACAATTACGACAACAGGGAACTCAACTGCAATGCCATCACAGGACAGCGGTTTACAGGTAGAGATATCAACTCAAGCTACGGTACTTCTTGTTGAGTACTTGAATACAACGATGTCACAGATAGAGCTTCCATCGGAACCTGACGAACACGTGACTCGTTACGAAGCAAAGTATGTGACAGATGGATCAACGACTCAAGGGTCTGTAATGGAGGTAGACAGACCAAAAGTGGCGTCGAATCATAGCAACCGTGAAATAAACTTGAGTACCGAATCGGTGAAAGTAGAGACGATAGGGAAGGATAACTCAGCAACATTACCACCAATTTACGTCGGTCCACTAAAAGAGGTACCTACCCAAGCTACAGTCCCACGCGTTGTTACAGCTAATACAGATAACAAGGAACTTGAACTTAACCATGAAGTCGAATTCCAAGCATCTATTGCGTCACCGGTAAATAATTTGGTCATCGAACTTTCTACTAATTCCGAGGACTCCAGCAAAGCTGAAAATGTAAATGAAGTTACACGCAATAATGCTATTACTTCCAATACCCCTTGTGCAGTTGCAAACGTTGAGAGCTCTAATGTACCAGAAATGGATGATAAAGATACATGTACGACTAGTGGCGGAAATATAGAGAAATCCACTGCTTTAACTCAACAAGTCTCTGCTCCCACAGAACCGATCAATACGGAGTCAACAACTGACACTCCGACAAGCTATGTTACAGCCTCAGAACATTCTATTTCTGCAACACATACTGCCACGTCTCCACCAAAGCTAGAAAACAAAGACGTATCTAGATATTCGGAAGAGACCACTGGTCCAACTCGAGTTTCGACACTGTTCCGAACGGAAGTGTTTGAAGAACACTTTGTCACTCCGATGCTCCAACGCTTCGAAAATTCGTTATTCGTAACGCCGTCAGAAGGGCTATCTTCGTTTATAACTTCGAGCTCTTCTGCGTCAATGATTCGTGATGAAAACACATCCAAGTTAGTGGATACGACTGTGAGAATTGACAGTGATTTCGCCAAACCAAGGCCTGTTGATTTTTCAAAGTCTGGCAATGAGGAAATTACGACCACACCTGCATCCTTCGAACATTCTGACGATGACGTAACGCTTTGCACTTCTACGCTAGGATTGGACAAAGACGCAACCAAGCACAACGACAGAACTACAAGTCCACTTCCCTACAGAACAGTGTCTTCAGAAGAGGAGGCATCTGAACTCGCTTTATCTTCAACCTTCGCTACTTCGGAGGATAATTTCATAACTACAACCCCTTTCGTCCATGAATCAGCCAGCCCCCAACCTCAAGCAGTCGGAGAGTATTTTGACAAAGCTGCAGATGAAAAAAGTAAATCACTAAATGAAGACCTAAGTAGAAGTGAAATCTCTGGTAATGCGGGGGAGAATTCAGAAATCCGTACAGACGCAGTTTTAGAAAATTACAAAGAAAAAGTGAGCTCAGTAACCGTCGAAAAACTTACAGTTACCGAAGCTTCTTTGCCAACAGAAACGTCTAGTGTTGAAAATCCTAATTCCTTCATTATTGCCGACTCGAATTTCACGGAAAATCTAACACTCTCAGAACGACAAGATGTAACAACCGAAAGTAATCTCCCATCTTCTACCCGGCCAGAAAAGGCGGCAAATTATTCAGGTGATGACACAAACGAAACTGGGTCGTACACGTCAGTCACAAGTAATTCTTTTTCTAGTACCGGAATAAACAGTCCAGGAAAATAAGTCTTTTATCTCCACAGGTGCTCCCGACGGGTCCCGATCAGCTGAGGTAAATACCGAAGCCCCAAATCTTGTAATGCAAGAAGAACCGGCTATTCAAAGCAGCGACGTAAACGTAGAAATGAGTGATACTTTACGCAACAACAGTAAGATTACAACACAAACTGCCATTTTCACCGACATTGTTGAGAGGGAACTGGACGCCAGGGTGACTGAATTGTATCCGCAATCCAACTTGGAGGACAACAGTGAAACCGACCCGAGTTCTCTGTTAGATATGACAAAAGGCATACGCAATCTCTGTGAAACCAGTGGTATTACAGACACAACGATCAATCCTTCCGTAAGCCTTCGCGACGAAGTCGAGTCTACCACTGTAGATTTCAAAGCAACAAGCGACGATTACAACACGGGTAGTAACGTCACTAATGTGGACGTAGTTTCCAACAATTATAACAAATCGTCGTGTTTGGAAAACGCTGCACTATCCGAGCCTGTGACTATACAACCATTGCCGGGATCCCCAACAGAACAAAGTTCACCGATTGAGGAACCTGTTGCTGTTACAGAATCATCCTTTTCTAGCTTTAATAATACGAATCCTAATGACGTTCAGTCGATAGAGACATTACAAACCCCGGTTTCTGCGGATGGATATACATCCAAATTCGATACCACTACTGTAATAGAAATTCCAAATTCGGACAATTCTTTATTCGGAGCAGTGTCGGACATACCTGTAACAACAAGCTACGACGCTAGCAGTCAAACGACTAAATCCGAAGACGCTAATATTTTCAAGGGTTCGGCTTCCCCAAAACTGCCTTTGTCGATAAATGACGAAAATACCGATCCTATTACCACTGTAAGGTCAGATGAATCAGTTACGCAACTAGCAGAAATTCCTAACTTTGAAAACATTTCCAATGAAACTGACTTTGTGACAGAAATACCAACTTCATCGAATACGATGGAGTCTAATGCAATGGAGACTGCACCAACACTGGCTCCCGTTTTGGAACAAGATGAGGTACCATCATTAGGCCCCAGTGAGCAAAGTGTTACGCCACCAGACATCTCGACTGTGACTGAAAGTTCTGACAGTGCCCTTCCCGAAGTGACCTTACCAGTTGAAAACGAACATATCAATCACACTTCCAGTGAACATTCGGGAAAATCTGTTGCGCAGCCACTTGAACTTTCTACCGTTGATCCTTTTAACGAAACCGACTTCGGGACGAAGAGGCAAACTTTGCCAACAAGCTCGGTGTCCGATCCAGTGGAAAACCCAGCAACACTGATTCCCATTCTAGAGTACGATCATTTAACAACTTCTTTTACTGATGAAAGTGCTACCTCGCCAGACATCCCACCTTTTGCCGAGAGTTTTGACAATATCCCGCAAGAAACTCTGTCAGATTCATCTGTTAACTTGCCGGATGGTTTTGACACAACTTTACTCCATTCCAAACAAGAGAACTTTACTGAAATTCCGAGGAATGAGACAAATTCCGATGGCATTCCTTCAGCCAATCAATTTTCTAGTGTTGGCTTTTCTAACGAAACTGACCTTGTGACAGAGACTCATACCTTTGCCAAGAGTTCAGAGTTAGATCCCGTGGAAACTCCAACAAGACTAGCTTCCGTTTTGGAGGCAGAAAACTTAACTGCTCTCAGTGATCAAAGTGCTACGCCATCCATCTTGCCCCTTGCCGACAGCTTCGACAATCCTCTGCAAGAAACTACGTCAAGTTCAAGTCTGCCCCTTACACATGCTGATAATAATACTTCTTTGGAACTCAAACCCGTGGCTTTTGAAGAAATATCTGAAACAAAAAACTTCATTGTAAACCCCACTCCAGTACCTGACATACCAAGTGCTGCCGAAAGTTTTACGGAAATGGAAATCCAAACGACGACTAGCCTGCCTCTTACCTTTGCGGATGGTTATACTTCTGCTGAGTCTAAAGCAGTGGTTGATGAAGAAACATCCAAAAGTGCGCAAAACATTTCCACTGTGCAGTTAGCTATGGAGACCGGAAGTCCGCAATCAGTAAACCAAGCAACGCTGCAGTCGACTGAAATGCAACATTTTATTCCGCCTGAAGCAGGCAGCACCTTAAATTCTCCGGGAAGTGTACTTGTAACGGAAACCACTGCAGAAGAAACAGCTCCACCAGCTATACCTGACTTATCTGCAACACCGCCAAACAATTTTAACAGTGAGAGTGCCACCGTGGATTCATCGTTGGAGTCGTCCGTAACCACGGTTAACTATGACTCAAGCACTGTAGGCTACATACTCGACAACGACTCCGTAGTGGATAGCCCAACAAATGACGCTTCGGCTTCAGAAAACGAAGAACAACATGACGAAATAAATTCATCCATACTGGAACCATCTACTTTACTTCCGTCCGTACCGGACATTGTGGAAAGATTTGGTGATCCTTTGCCAGAGTCAACGACAGATTCAACGACAGTGGCTTTAAATGCTAGTTTGGGTGGCTCTACCGCAGTACCAGACGCGGATGACAAGGAAGTTTTGCAAAGTCCAGGTAAGGTTACAAATACACTTTTAATGGATGAAGAGAGCCGGGACTCAACGGTAGAGCCTCCTACAACACAAGATCCTGAAGATGACTCGAATATTACAGCTTTACCAAGCACATCGAACGCCGAGCCGAAGAAGCCTGCGTCAGCAAGCGCAGTAAAACTAAATACAGACAGAACGGAGTCCATAAAAGACAAGAATCTTCTAGCTTCGGATTCTCAAAAAATTAACACGAAACCCATGTCTAAAGGGAAATTTCCCATACTATCGGATGATCTCGCGGATTCTCCTAAGACTTCCGACCTTGACGGTACTGAGGAAAAGCTGAAAAACACCCTGTCCTCTGTTAACCGTTACTCAGTTACAAAAATACCCAGTAAAGCTCTACATGACATCAAGGATACGGGATATAAACACGGAACTCAGAAAAATCCGAAACATGTAAAGAAAGTAGCAAAAGCATCAACAATTAAAACCAGTGTAACTTTGCCAAGTTCCTCTCAGGTGACCGGGACAAAAGTCGTAGGATCAAAGTCGGTATCAGGCACAGTTGGGTCAGTTAGCAACCAAAACGGAAGTGAGTACGGGAAGAAACCTAACCGCGCAGTACAAGATCCTGGAAACGTAGCGTCAGCCGTAAATGAAGTTGGTACCGAAGCTGCGTCTAAGACCTCTTCTGTAGATACTGGAAGTGCGGAAGGGAACTCAGAAGAGAGAAGTGAAGAAAAAAATTCAGAAGGGGGTGTTGAAAAAAGTGCGGAGGAAAATAAAGAAGGAGATTCTAAAGATAACAGTGAAGAAAAAAAATCAGAAGGGAGTGTTGAAAAAAGTGCGGAGGAAAATAAAGGAAATTCCAAAGAGAACAGCGAAGAAAAAAATTCAGAAGGGGGTGTTGAAAAAGGTGCGGAGGAAAATAAAGGAGATTCCAAAGAGAACAGTGAAGAAAATGTGGAGGCAAACGAAGAAAAAAAATCAGAGGAGAATGACGTCGACCTGGCTGAGCCTGACGATGGTCACGTTAACACAACACTTACCTGCAACGTTGATACACCAACGAACGTAATAAACACTACAGAAATCATAGAAGAAACTTCGTCGGAATCGACGTCAAAGTCAAGTGTCACATTGATGGCTAGCTTGGATGACAACGAAACAGAACAAGAACTAGAGGGTACTGACTTATCCAAAAGTACTTCCCAGTCCATCCCTGTATCCTTGAGTAACGGAGAAGAAACTTGGGATTCCGTACAAGGGTCAATTCTCGTACAGGCATCTGAGCTTCAAATCCATAACACAGCACCACCCAGCCAACTCAATATTGTAGTGAAAAAGCCTGTAGTAACGAGAACCGATAAGCCGAGCTCAGTTGCAAGGATAACTGGCAAATTTCCCACTTCCACGTCCTCTAAGATTTTCACGACTTCGGCACCGAAGAATTGGACACCAACGAAGACTACTGTAAGTTCTTTGGAAAATACGGACTCAAGTAATGATGAGTTGTCGCCGGAGACTCCTCAAGACTCTGGATATCATACTATTCTTCTAAAATTACCAAAGCAGTCATGGCAGGACGACGGAGCTCTACACATCCCAGCTTTGATTTTGAAACCAGAGAGGAAAATAGTAAAAAGTGGGAATTTAAAGAGACCCAAGCAGCATTCAAGTGTAGTTGCCCCGATCAGCACGCATAAAGACATCCAGCGTGAAAGAGACCCTCATCGACTAGGTCGTTTGCCAATGAAAGATGGTGAAGCCATAAAAGCCGTCCAAAGAGCAGAACAATATGAGGATCAGTCTACTGACAAGGCTACGAGCAGTTCCGATTTTTCACGCGCCGGGCAAACAGGAGATGGATCGGAGAAAAGCGACGAGGAAGTACAATACGAAGCTGCCTTGACAAACAAGCTGAATCCAAGTGACGAAGAGGATTTAGAAGAGAACGAGGCCGGTGATTCAATCCCGTCGAACGAAACGCATGAAAATGAATCGTGGGAGGAATCGAAAGAGGAAGAGAAAGTAACAAGGTTTGCTCTTACATACCCACCTGAAACACTGCATTCATCCAACACCGAACGGACGTACAGCGAAGAACAGGTCGAAAGACCTCCGGCAGGTTCCTTGGTTACAGTAAGCTCAACAAAATCTCAATCCGAAGAAGACGACGCGACATCAGTGAGCGAAGAAGAGTCTTCTATAGCAGATCAAGGAGCTCCAATTACGGAGGCAAACACGGAACAGACTTATACGTTGTACAAAAGCGAGACTAGTGCTGACAGTGCTGATGATACCGTCTCTTCCGAATCACCTCCGGGTGGGTCTTCTTTAACTTCCGATAACGACACAAGTGAGTCCTCAGCAAAATATCTAGCGAGTTCAAAGGTCTACTACACTTCACCCAGTAGCTTTAAAACTAGCGGAAGACACAGCTCACGATCGAGCAGCAGCGAAACGCACACATACGAAAGAGTTCATTATGCCACAAATGTCCCGAGCGATACACTGGACGCTGGTTTCAATCCGTTGTCAGACGGAGATATTAATCAAGCCCCGAGCTTCTCCGAAAATGGAGCCGAAGAGCATATATTTATAGCAGTTAGTAGTGAATCGCATTCATATTCAGGCGAACCTCAAAAGAACACTGCTGAACCTTCGAGCTACGAGGAGCATATGGATGAGAATATACCAGGTAGGGTTAAAGAAACACCCCGAGTCCAGTAATCCACCGCGCCAGTATGTCACGTAAGAAAAATACAGTGTTAAAGTGTTCCTTCGTACATCCATAACTGAAATAACTCATATAAAGTTAAGTAAAAATTACATTTCAGTGAAAGCTTCTGTTTACCAAGCAATTCAAGTTAAAGTTTACAGAGACGTTCGACGTCACGTTTGTTACTTATTTTCTTCTTTGGCAGTACGGCTATCAAACAATGCAGATCCTGTATCATACGCTCAGTCTTTCAAAATATCTTACGTCAGATCTAAATTCGCTGTAAACAGTATCAAAACAGACTCCTCTTGGCACAAAGGCCACAAGGAAGCAAAGTGCCTTTAGCTGGTAGTGCCGATGCTGTTTAATACTGGGTGCAAATCCTAAATATCTCCAATTAGCTGTTTTATACTTACTACGTATGAGAAAATAACCTCAGGATATAATACAGTTACTTCATGGGCTGGTTGAAAAGGTTAGTTGACTAGATCTAAATTGAGCGTGAATTTAGTACTTCGAACGAAAGCTATTTTTTTGCTAGTTCTTTTTAGCATTTTCAACAGTACTTTCAGTAGTTTTGTTAATGGGTTGTAAAATGTGCGTAAGTACCTTCAAACCACTCTTTGTGCTTCAAATTTTGTCAATCTACTTTCCATTTTCTTGTAGGATCATCAAGTGGGAGCATAGAGCCGTCTCCCAGATGTCTTAACTGCAATGTGGAATCAGTTTCCAACCAAGATACATTGTCAGCCATCAAAGCTTTACTTGACGCTAAGCTTACTTCTGTTGTGTACGTGCCTGTCAAACCATCTTTGCCGCATGCGGCTTCTCCTGCTGCTTCTGGAGTCTTGCATCCATCGGTAGGTACTACTGCTCTTCCAACTCCTACTTTCATTTCTTCTTTTGACCCTACTTCCTCTTCCAACATTTCGACAGCAACACAGACTTTGGGAAACGCCTCCCGAACACTCTCCTCCTGGCCTGCAACGACGACACTTGTTTCGAATTCCGCGCTTTTCCTTGGGGAAGAAGTTTATCACCCGACCGGGCCGCCAACACTGATCATTTCTACAACTCTAGCTACCAAGAACTTTGAATGAAGACCAAGTCGTACACTATCCAACCGAGCATTAACAGCTTCACTAATCCATCCACATCTGTGTGATTTCCGCGTGAACACGGTGCACTTCCCTCCAATCTAGCTGTGTTAACCAAAGAAGAAAAACAGAAAGAATGTGTTGCACTTTTTTAGTCGTTGGAGACTTAAAAATTTTTCCCCTCAGCCGCTCTGATTAACTCTGATTAGTGACACAAACTCCATGTACCGTAAATCCATCCGGACTTCCGTATCCACCAATACACCACCCAGTAACTCCATTGTTTCACGAGTACCCATATAGATAATGACGATGGTGACCTTACAGAGTTTGCTTCAGAACTAAGGAAGTTACCAGAAAACCAGGGAGAGGTTTTTCTTTTCGTAGACAATTAACAAGTTGATGCTATCCTCATAGTTTTTCTACGAAACCTCACAACCAAATATCTCCAGTTACTAACATCCAAACAATCCGCTCCGCTAATCAACCCGTTAGTAAAAATTTTAAGTTCCAAATCTTCATCAAACATTCTAACAGAAAAGGCATGAACAAGAACATGAAGGCATAACAGAATGCAAAAATTCTCATTAGAAGACGACCAATGGTCAGTTTATCCATTTTTCATGCGAACGCAAGTAGAGTTTCCCATGTGTCACGTACCGTTGTCAGCAGAAGTCCGCTGTCCAGACGGCTATGGCTGAATACAATTCCAGTGCCGCAGCTTGTTTGATTAAGAATCCACTTGTTATCCGTTCCGCGTTTCGAAGTCGGCAGAACCTGATTTATAACATTCAAAGGCCTGTTCGCTTTTATAGTTCTCAAAGGCCTGTCCGTCTCATGACCATAGCACCTTACCGTACTGTTCTAAAAGCGTAGTCTATTTTTCGCCAAGTTGCTTCGTCGTAAATCCTAACCCTCTTTTTCGGCTTTGCATTCGGACGAATTTTCTCGTCGTAAAGAATGTACCTTATTTCGCTTGTAAGGTGCGAACGGCTTCATTCTTTTACAAATCCAGTGAATGCGATATTATAATGTCTTGTGTAGAGAAATGTAATGTAAACAAGTCAACCAATTATTTCTGAACATTATCTTATTAGTGCATAGACAATTCAAACTATTAAGCGTTATAGAAGCTACAACTTTTAACAGTGCCGGCGTTAATCATACTGTACATGTGATTATCAACATAATGGGTGCGCAAGACGGAACGTTGGGGGTCAAATTCCTTCATTTACGGCTTGGTTTCCGTTTATCTCATGTAAGGTAGTTGTAGCGGTGAATCATTTCGCGGTGTGTGAACGCAGACCCACACACATGCATGCTTCCCTTTACATGCAAGCAAAGGAACCCCGGTGGCTTACCGAAGCCCTTGTATCATCTGCGGCTAATGACTCCATGCATTGACTTCCTTGTTATATGCAATTGACGCTAATGGTCATTTTTTATTTCACGATCAAACACGGGGTGAAACTGTCAGACTTTGTCCGTCCTGTATCCAGAAATAGCACATTTTATTTCCCTCTTGCCCGCTACGATGATTCTCGCGAAATTTTTAAGCAAGGATGAATTCCGCTTGCGCGAAACAAATTCCTGGTGAATCTCACGCAAAAACTTGTAACAGTGGAGAAGAACTATGTAGGTAATTGCAGCAGCTACTGAACAAAAAGGCATTGTTTCGTTCTTTTAAAATATATGAACAAATATATTTGAACTTTACGTACCAATACTTACATATTTTTGCTGTAATACTTCGGCGTTACGTGTGGTGCTATTTGATTTAGAACGGGAAGTCCCATTACGATATTTGTCTAAACTCCTCAGCGTTCTTCCAGAAACGTGTCATTTCCTGTTATTGACAATTATATCGGAAAGTTGAAGCAAATCATAAAGCTGCTTTTTCGAAAGAGTGTGTACAGAGATGACGACCCTACGAGTGCTGTCGTCCAATTCGACAATAGTAACTGGAAGATAAGCTGCCGAAGTAAGAACAATTGTCTAACGCACGGGTGCATCGACAAATCCGTGAGCACGTATGTGTAGAAACCATCAACTGTTTGCTCAGCCAGCCTGGCCCAGGTATATAAGGTTTGAAAGATCAAGGTAACTTCACTTATCGTCGCACTTGTACTTAGTGAACAACATTGCACCCAGTGAAGCCATCATCTGTGCAAGCTGCCGACCGAGGAATAAGTCTTCCGACTTCCCCTAATACCGAAAAAGGTAAGCTGTCTCACCTAATGGTTAAATTCCTACTTCAACCACGGCATGAAACACCACCGCAATTCTCAGGGATCTATTCCACAAAACTCCCTTAATTTTGTGAATTGCTACCAGCATCAGACTTTTTTCTTTTTATTTGTGAAATGGCAGACTAAAGCAATAATGGAATGTTAGCCCACTTTTCATTGGCATTTTGTGAAATGCCTGAGTTGTCTGTTCTGTTATTGGGGGTCATGATCATATTAAGAACTGTTTCCACTGAGGCATTTCTTATTGTCACCCCATTTTTGCACAACTTGTAACAAAGCAAGCATAGGTATCAGTTTTTGTATGTTAACCTTGCCGTTTCAGTGATCTGCTGCACGTGTTTTCTTGCGTTTCCCTAGTATCCCTTTTTCGGATTCTAAATTTGTCTCATTGAAAGGCGTTGCCTCGAACTTGGATCTTTATTGCACCAAATACTCCCTTCTTTCTTGTCTTACTACCATCTTAAGAGTAATTCGTCTCACCACAACGCAATTCGGTCATAACGCACATGTAAGATAGTTCACGCCCTGAATCTTCCATTTGCAGCCTACCTCAATGTTGCGTTCTACATCTCCTCGTTTATGATTGAACGCTTCCCACGTTTTTACATCCATAATCAGGAAGTCCCAATTATGGGTACCACACATCCATGCATGATAATCCTCCATTATGGTCTGTTGGTCACTAAGTTGGGCCTCGTAAGTGGATGGCTTTTATGACGGCTTCTTGTCTTTGGAGCCGCATATGCACCATATTTCCACGAAAAACACAGCGACATTGACCGTCGTTAACGGTACATTTAACCCCGTGTTAAGATTGTTGTGAAAGTTAGTTCATATAGCTTGTGCTTACCCTTCGCGAGCCAATTGTATCCTGCAGATTAAAACCCTTCAGCAACTTACCTGTTTGTCGACTTGTTCAGCTTGAAGGCATGCAAGTCGTTACATACGTTCACCCGTTACCCTACTGTACTGTATTTGCCGTATGCCCATTAACCTGAAAATGCGTAAGGGTATGGCCTCTTCTGGCTTACCCTATCTTCCGGATGAAAAGTTATAGCCTACCGTTTGAGCTTAACAGTAACTATTAACTTGTAAGCAGTAATTTCACGTTCCCATGTCGGTGACCGCCTGACCATCCGATGAATCACCTTGTAGTCTAGGACGTCTACAGATACAACCACGCTAGTACAGCACTTTCCCAAAAAATTGCCACAACAATGAGTCGTACGCTAACGGCGCGGCATTAGCGCTAGTGTGTCTCACTTCAAGCTGAGTGCTACAGCCCCGCCGAGTCATTTTTTTATTTGGTTGCCGTGCCGTTAACGTAGGACGCAATGTTGTGGTATTTTTTTTTAAGTACTGTAAAAGTAAACGTTTAGTAAGGTTATCATACCTAGCTATGCATTGTTGGTTGCTCATGTGCGGTGAGCTTTGGTACGTATGTGAACAGTTAGCTGGTCGGACAGCGTGGATACCACGTCCATGTCCCAAGGAGAATTTTGCCACTAATTAGACATGTAAAGCAGCTATGCGCTTCACAGTACTTCTGTTCTACGTACGGTAGTTACCGCAATGAGCACGACTATGGATTTACCTACGAAATGATTACCTGACTACCCTTGCGGCTAACAAGTTCTGGATCTGACACTTGATGATCCTAGACTTGCACGAATACAACAGTTCCTTTTCCTACCAGGTATATAAGCTCGACCAATATTTGTAAATTTGTCAGTTGCTTGGCTCTTGTCTACTCATGAACAACTTTTAAGCGCGTCTTGATTTAAAGTACATCGAGTGAACAGTGAAGAGTGCGAGGTTCCCAGACACACTGAGTTTCAGGTAAACTATTATTAAGCAAATGATTTGGGAGATAACTCTTTATATTCATAGGATATCGGTGAAGAGAAACACGAGAAAACATGAGGCAACTGATTTGGTTCTTCATTCTGTGCCTGGGCATTGTCCAAGGCAATAAAGAATTTTATGGAGAAGTGGACGCTTATGATGGCATGATAGTAGGCTCCGAATACGATTACCCGGCGCAAAAGCGCTACGATAAGTCAGAAGATCGTTATTCTTACGAATCCTCCACCCTGGACATCCGTACTAGACAATCTAGCAGCGATTCCTTGACCACTCCTGGTTACAGTAGTAGGCGTGACAAAAAGCAAGGCAATACATTCGATTCAAGGCGTACATGGAACTCCGGGCCATCCACTAATGTTCCATCCGACAGCGAATACAGTACTCAACGCCAAAGCAGTGGCGAGGCATACAAACGGTCGAACAACAACGGTTCAAGGCGACGCCCATTCAGAACAGACCCTCCCTCAAGATTCACCAAATACGATGAAAAGGGCAATGCGAGATTGGACTATTCTTTCAACAGAACTTCTTTCCCTTCTCCCAACCAAGCTTACAGCCAAAGAGAATCGTACGAACCATTTCATAATTACGACACTTACCCGCAAGCTAGTCACCATTACGGTAACTCGTACGGTCATGGCTACCGACCTTCGGCTAGAAGTAAATCTATTTTTGCTATTTTGAAACCGACAAACCGTATACAGTCATTGCTGTCTAGAGCCCAAGTCCCACCTGGGTTTGTTCGTAGCGCCTTTGGCCAGCATTGCGTTCCTAGCCACAGCCGCAGCCTTAGCCGCAAGTCCTTCGTATGTCACTATCTCCACCGCCGGTTTGTTCGGTCGTAAGAAACGAGCCTTGGAAACTGAAGTTGACCCTATTGTAGCCAACAGCCTTACGCCAGAGCTGAAACGCAAATTCGAAGAACTTCACGTAAGAAATACTTTCACGGTGGCATTTCACTTCTCATTAGAATACATTTTGTTTATTAGTTTTTAAATTCTACTTTTTTATTAGCCTGTCAACTTGATAACATTTTTACCATGTTCCGTCTTCTGCTCCTAGCTTTCCTCTTTTTCACTTTATTTGTTCTTTTGTTCATTTATTTTTCAGACGCTAGAGAAATTCATGTCAACCATGCCAGAAGAGACAGCGTACCAGCAGCAAGTGATGTCCATGTACTTGTCTTGTTCGGGTTATATGGAACGCGATAACCAATGCATGGACCGAGTTTTTTGCGAGTACGGCAATGCTAAGTCTGCTAGTGTGGCAGAAGAGCGCGATGTGCTCTCGATGTAAACACCAGCTTGAGTCACTTGTGCACAGTAAAGCTAATATTTTGTATTTTTAGTATCTTGTACAACATCATGGCCAACAAGCATATCAAGGAGGATTACAAAGTTCGTTTGCGTGTAGCGGCGCGTGTGGGTCGCGATACGCAAAAATGCCAGAGCTACCAATGCGTTGAACTTAACGAAGACAAAGAAAACTAATGTTGCCGTCAATCTCGATGAGTCGCAATCATCATTACGATTCCCCAACCTATTTATTTCCCCCTTGCCTATTTATTTTTGCGACGCGTTAGGCCTTAGGAACTCTTTCGTCAGCACCAATACAGAACGCACTCACATTCACACCACACAACAAAATAGCTTATTTCTTTGTCGATTTGTTGCTACCCTCTTATTTGTAGGTAACAGTACTAGTAACAAGACGCTCTTTTTCTCTTTTGCAGGCAAGATGATGATGCGCACAGTGACCTTGGTTATAGCTGTCGTTCTTTCTGTTGAAGCTTACGACCGGTATTCAGGACGTTACAACCAAAACATCCGCACACGTCCGTGGTTCAGCTCCTTCCGTCAACGAGCGGGATACAGCTCCACTTCGCGCAACAATCAAAACTACCCTAGTCTGTCTTCTAACAACAATGATCGTGATAGCTACGGATCGGCGAGCTCGTACAGCGGCCCCAGCTCCTCGTACGGCGCCAGCTCTTACGGTAACCTTCCTAATACTCTGGAATTGGAAAATTAATGTTTTTTGAAAATCGAGTTTTTTATTTCGATTATTTTCAGGTTATGACGACTACGGTGGCAAGGAATTCAAGCCTTTGGCTGCTTTGATTGCTCCATTGGCTGGTTTGGCTTTGTTGGGAGCCGCTGCAGCGGTAGCTACCAGTCCGGTATTGTTGACCATCGCCGTCCTCAATGGCCGCAAGCGCCGTAGCTTGGATGATAATTTGCCTTCTGGCAATGAAGCTGACGCTTATGGACCCGAAATTAGTCAAAAGATCCACGAAATGGAAGTTTTGGAAAGTTACATTGCTAAAGTACGTTCCTCTTCACATTTTTTGTATTTCCTTCGATCATTGTTTCTAGTGGAAGAGTTGCTCCCTATGTTCGCTAGAATGTAACCACTTATTGCAACGACAGGTTCCTCAAGAAGAAAAGCAAGACCAAAAATTAATGTCCACCTACTTGTCCTGTTCTGGCTACACCGAGGACGGCAACTCTTGCATGGATCGTGTCGTTTGTGAATACGCAACTTCGCCTGCTAAAGTGTCCGATCTTGAAAAAGACGTCCTTTCAATGTATGTACTCAACAAAGCGATCAAAACTTTTGGTTAACGGAATATTTCATTCTAGCGTATTGTACAATATCATGTCCAATACTTACATCAGTAAAGACTTCAAAGAACGTCTGCGCTCCGCGGCCCAACACGGACGCGCCACAGGACAATGCGCCATTTATTCCTGTGCCCAGTTAAACAACTGAACTTCTAATAAACAGCAGTGTACTCCAAGACTACCTTTACGGTAATGCACTAATGTGCGTTTGCAGTACAACACTGTAAAATGTGAACTTAAAAAACACCATCATTTCTAGGAAAGAGTGTTCTCTGTACAGAGTTACTGACCTATCACCTAACTTATTTATTCGCACTTTCGTTCTGTTAGAAAATAAAAATGTGATGAAAACAACGTAAATCTGATTTCTTTAACGTCGACGTGGACGAGGTACATGGAACTTCACTTCACAATGAAACCACTTTGCCACAAAGCTAAAACAATAAAATTAAAACGTGAATTACTTAACTGTATAAATTATAAAGGTGTTCGCTACAAACAAAACTTTTTATGGTCTTACTTCTTCCACTGCCCCCTTCCCCTCCACATTCATCGGTTCCTCTTTTCTTTCCTCAAGTATCTTTAACATACGATTGGCAGCCATTTTCTTGGCCAGTTTCTTGGACTTGGCAGTTCCTGTGAAATACAACAGTACTCCTTGCAGAATAATAACTAGGATTTAAATGAAAAAGACACCGCGCCTACCAAGCGTGATTAGGCCTTCCAAATGACATTCATAAACAAACGTCTTGTCATGCGGTTCACCAGATTCAGAGACTAGTTTATATTCGGGAAACACTGTTAAATAATTGTCAACGCAATAGTTTTGTAACAGGCCCACAAAATTCTCGCCCAAGTCATCCGCAAGTGGGGACCTTGAAAAGTGGCAACGGGAATTGTAAGCTTTTGACATCGAACAAAAGCTATCTGAATTACTGAGCCTGAGATGTTGAGTTGGGGAATAAATCAGGATGGCTTTCTTTCAGGAGATCCAGCATATTTTGGGCAGCAGTATGCTTGGCAGCCATCTTTTGCTTCCCAGTGCCGGTGGCTAAGGATAAATAGAAAAATAAATCGATATCATGAGCAGGAATCTACACTTCGACTTACCAGACATGTCAATTTTTCGAATCAGAACAGTCATTTCATACGTCATGGAATGCGGCATGCCTTCCGCGTTGGTCAATTCGTAAACAGGAATCCATTTCTGTGCCACGCACAGTTCTTGAAGCAACCCTACTGGTGTCTTCGCCATAATGTCTAGAAACTGTTTGCCTGCACAGTAGTAGACGAGTAGAATGAACTTTTCACAGATGATGTTCAATTAACGCACGAATCAACGACATTTCGCACTTTTCTTTCCTCGTGTTTATACTAGTTTGGACGACCTTGAATGTAAGGTGGCGCTAAACATTGTTTACAAAGAAGCAAATCACGATCACGAAAAAAGACAACATTGCTTTCCTCATTTAAAGTTTGCCCTGAAAAAGTATAGTCAGTTTTCAGCCACTTAGAAAAATGAATAATAACCAGCCTGCCCCTGATGATGTCATTGACGGCAATACTGTTTTAGCACTGGCGTTAAAGCAACAGGTAACGAGCTGTGTTTTGTTTTTTGTTCTTGTAGTGAATTTTCCATTCCTACAATTTAACTACTGGTTGTTTCGTATCAGGAGTTAAACTTTTAATTGCAAGAATGGTAAACATCGGAGTTACTTTCAGAATTTATTTAGTCAGATTCATTGGGCTATTCGTGACGAGATGAAAAAAAAGGTAAGATAAGTAATTAAGTAAAGTGTTCAGGGTGTCATGGGTGTTCGCATTATCTTTGTCAACTGTCCGCAACTTCCTTGCAGGTTTCCCGCTACGTGTTCATCTTTAACACGTACGAAATTATAAACTTTATTTTCTTGGTTCCGGTTCGAACTTTCTTGCAGTTGTGAATGTAAAGTTCATTGATCGGCTCCTGAAGATTCGTGATTTCCTGGAATAGCAAGTTTCGACCAGCACTCAATAGAATATTGTAAAAAGTCCTCCTCTCCAGTCTCTGTAAGACCGGATGTCGAGGCTGGATAAACGAATAGCTGGTTGAAAAAAAAAAAGAAAAAAAAGTGGAAATTATGGAAATTTTCGTTAAATATGTATTATTTTTTTCGCTTGTTCGAGTTCAAGCACTCCAGTTGACACGAGGTAAAAAAACCGTCCACAATAGAACTCAAATTTTGTCAAATTATCGGAATTGGAGTAGGGCTGTCAACGGCTCAACTCATTAAGCCGAGCCTTGAGCCGGGGTTATTTATGAAAAAAAAAAAATGAAGCAAGGGATGGTTTGGATCTGATAACTAATTTTCTATTGAATCGGAACCATTTTCCTATCATATCCAATATGTAGCAGAAATTACGACAATTTTCACCCAAAAAAAGGCATACAAGTTCCAACCTCGAAATCCCCTCCGAACCAAAATCCTGGGTACGGCCCTGATTGACAGGACTCCTGTAAAATTGTATACGCGTTTTAACCCAGTAGGAGCATGTTAGAAAGTAGCGAATGAATTGTATTTCTGCGCCTTGATTATTTTTCGATGAGCTTATTATGAGACGATATTGTAATACCGTCTAAAGCAGTGCTTCTCAGTAGTTTTCGCCCGTTACCCAAAATTCACTATCAGAAAACCTTTATTACCCAGAACACTTCTTAAAAAAATGAAAGTAATAAATTGCAACTTTGCTTTAAGACTATATTATACCTAATTGAAGGACAGAAGATTCTCACACTAAATGGTTCAGACGATTTTGAAAAAATCAACGTTTGCTCATGAGATTTCAATTGTTACATCCACACTATAAGGGTTACCCAGTAGTATAAAAGGGATATCTCCTAGTGTTAAAGTTTTCTGCCAGCTTTCTTTTTTTGTAGGAGTGCGACTGCGGCAAAAAAAATATCGACTACAATGTTCGAGACAGCTAACAAATACCTTCCACAACGCAAGCTTGAGACATAAAACCACGATTTCTTGGCTCTTAGTGTACAGTACAGTACTTTTGTCTTACACTGTAGCAGAATAATTTATCGTTATCTATCCCATTATCTGTGATTAATGCACACGAAATTTTCCCCCCTAAGGACACCTGGAATCAGATTCGTGGAGACACCCTTGCCGAAGTTTGGGCTGGTTGAAACATGCTGAATTAAGGGGAAGCCAGGGATGTGATATCGAAATACATGGGGACACCAAGTGCCCTTCAAGAATGACTTTAACCTTATTTTGCCACTTGATCTAATTGTTGCTGTGTATTAAGAAAGCCTTAATTTGTGGCTAGGATCGTCAAGGATAAAGGCTAAATGAATGTTCATTTCATGAGTTGGAGAGAAAATTATACAAAATTATCCCGGGACGTATTGATTAATGAACACTTAATTGCCCATCTCACTGGATGTGTAATTATCCCGTCGTATATTTTGGCTTAGAGGAGTGTTTTCTCCTACCCGTGAAGGACTATTAGAACTTTCCATTCAGGCTTTCTTCGGACACTCACTCATGCTAGTATATGCTGCCTTTTGGGTCAAAGCTTAATGAATTTCAGTTGGGGACTAAAATGCTCGAAAGGTAGTACTTGAAGCATATATCAGAATGAGTGGAACAAAAGTCAGAAGAATACGAGTTAAAAAAAAAAAACTGGAAATTCATGTTCAATTAATTTCGAAAAATTCTTATCGTTAATTGCAGGGTATCGAGTATATTTTTGGCATTGTGGGTATACCTGTGATTGACGTAGCCGTTGTGGCGCAGCAACATGGTATCAAGTACGTCGGCATGCGCAACGAACAGTCGGCTGCTTATGCTGCTCAAGCCATGGGTTATTTGACGGGTCGACCAGCCGTATGCTTAGCAGTTTCCGGACCTGGAGTTCTTCATACTATCGGCGGTATGGCGAACGCACAGTCCAATGCATGGTTTGTTTATCTAGCCAAGGAAAACTTTGCCTCCTTCCTAGTAGGTTATTTTATTCCTCTTAGGCCTATGTTGGTAATCGGAGGTTCGTCTGACAGGGCCCAGGAAGGGCTTGGCGCCTTTCAAGAATGCCCACAGGTTGAAGCTGCTAGGCTGTGGTGTAAATATAGTGCGAGGCCCCCATTTCTTCACACCATTCCGAGACACGTTGAAACAGCCGTGAGAAATGCTTTGTACGGTCGACCAGGTGACACCGAGGACAGTTTACTCTCGTAAAACGATTTCTTCATCCCGGTGTTTTCAGGTTGCACTTATTTGGATTTTCCTGGGGACTTGTTGCTATCAACCATCAAAGCTGGAGAAGTTGAGTGGGTTCAGTGCTGCCCGCCACCACCGATAGCGCGTGCTCCCACGTCACAAGTTCAAGAAGCTGTAAATTTGCTGAAAACTGCCCAAAGACCTTTGGTTATTGTAGGCAAAGGTATTATTTAATGGCAAATTTCGAAATTCTGGTGGCAACGAAACAAACTGTTATTTGAATAAGGCTGCGCTTGGGCTAAGGCTGAAGACTCTGTCCGCCGTTTCCTGGCATCGTCAAACCTGCCCTGGTTAGCCACCCCAATGGGCAAAGGAGTTGTTCCAGACGACGATATAAATTGTGTAGGATCAGCGAGATCAACTGCTCTTTCCCAATCGGACGTTGTAGTGCTATTGGGTGCTCGACTAAATTGGATATTACATTTTGGACAGAAACCGAGATTTTCTCCTGACGTTAAGCTCATTCAAGTAAAATACTTTTTTTTTTTGAGTGGGTGTTTAGTAAATACAACGGAATTTGCCCTGTAGATTGATATCGAAGCAGAGCAGCTGCATAACAGTGTACCAGCCGCTGTTGCCATGTTAAGTGATGTCAAGTCGGCTGCGGAAGAGCTTGTACAAGAAATTGAAGCTACAAGGTGGAACTTTCCTCAAAATTCCATATGGTGGAAAGCTTTAAGGGAGCATTGCTTAAAAAATAGGCAAGCCAATGAGGTAAAACTTAAAGCAAACTAGAATAAAAAGTCTAATAGTTAGAAGTATGAGAAAATAATAGTAAAAATAATAAAAAAATTAAAGGTTAAAACACAATCTAGGAAATGGCTGGAGATGTGTCCACGCCGTTAAATTACTACGCAGTCTTTAATGTGATTCAGAAAATGCTACCGAAAGGTTCGTAATTGTACAGCGAAGCCCTTTTCTAATTACAGTAGCGTTAATGACTGAATATGATTTGTTATTGGTTTTTAGACTGTGTAATTGTAAGCGAAGGAGCTAACACTATGGACATTGGTCGAACCATGCTACTTAACACCCTCCCTCGCCATAGGTTAGACGCCGGTAAGTTGAACTATTCTGCAGAGGACATTTTAGTAAGGTTTTAAGTCTGTAGGCACGTTTGGCACGATGGGTGTCGGCCCAGGCTTCGCCATAGCTGCAGCAATGTGGTGCCAGCAGTATGCACCTGAGCAAAGAGTGGTCTGCGTGGAAGGTGATTCCGCTTTTGGCTTTTCTGGCATGGAATTGGAAACCATGGCTAGGTATTTTGAAATATTTAAGGCGCTTATTTACAAATCTTAAACTTGGCCATCAGTCACACGGAGATTATATTAATATTAGCAATTTTTAGGTATAATCTGCCTATAGTTATCATTGTGGTGAATAACAACGGGATTTATAATGGAATGGATAAGGAACTGTTCATTGATGTTAGACAAGATTCACATCCAGCTATTACGTAATATTATAATTTAGTTTAGTTAGTCTCGCTGAACAAGTCGGTTTTCTTAGGACACCACCAACGTCTTTGATTCCTGAAGTACATTATGAAGCAATGGCGAAAATGGTTGGAGCTTCAGGTTGGTTGTGTTCGACAGTGGAAGAAATCCAGCGGGCTTTAGAGTCAGCACTGACTTTAAAGGATAAGCCATGTATCATTAACATATTAGTGAATCCAATGGCCCAGAGAAAGGCTCAACAATTCGAGTGGCTCACCAGATCCAAACTTTGAACTGTCAGACGTATACTGTAAGTCTCCCACGGTTTTGCGCCTTTTTACATTGGAACATCACCACTGCATATAGGTCCAACTTTTAGCATTTTTTCATTCGAAAACATTTCAGAACGGTGCAAATAATTGCCCAGATATCCGGTCTTTACATTCAGCAGTATAATATTTCACGTAGTGACCAAACTCACTTTGCTACTGGAGCTTAACACTGCGATGTTCTCAATGTTACATTTTGGCGGTAAACTAGGGGAGACTGATTTCTGATATATCAAAAGAATTGTAGTATACAGCCAGGGTTCACTGATCCGGAATCATTTCAGTGAGGCGGGGAATAATTATGGGAATGCAGGTTCAGCTAATTATTGGGAAAACAGATTTTTTACTCTAATTTTTACATATTATAAAATTACAATATGTATTTGAAGTAATTGACCTATCAGTAAAAATCGGTCGGTTTACGAAAGATATGTTCAGTTCCAAATATTTGTCTTTGATACGGAGTTTTGAAATGCGCATTCAATGCTTTACTACTTTTTTCGGGAGACCTAGGCCGTTTTGGAGAATATTAGTCAAGTAGTACTTATCATCTTTAAGCCTAATTTTTCTTAGGCAAAAGCACGTATTTCTCCTCTGGCGTTTTTGCGTAGCGTTTGCTTTTTACTCATTTACTCACATGCTTCGGAAGAGTGCTCGTCGGTATTCTCTTTCATCCGGGTACGACTGCATGTTTCCTACGAGGATCTAAAGCACTTTTCCCGCAGAAACGAGCAGCTTAACGTTTGCATGACCCTTGACAAACAGCTGCTTTCCGTAACGGATATCCTGGACATGTAGTGCCACTTGTATATATTTTGAAATCGAGACCTGCGTCCTAGGCACAAATCTTGCAACTTGTAATCTAACCACCTCCAAAACGAGGTGAATATTGCTACTAATACTGAGTCACTACTCCATAAGAAATGTGAAAAACCTTATTACTACAATGATCATATTAGGGTTAGAAATTCCGAGCTAAGACTTCCGACGCGGCATTCGAAAAGATATTGTGTAGTTGTTCACCCGATGTATTTTCAAAAAAAGCACAAGTCTCTTATGTCAGCTAACGGTTTCCACCTCGCCATCCACCACCTCCTCCGCCTCTTCTTCCGTTATAACCATTTCTGCCTCTGGAATATTCGCCACCCTGAGGTTCATCCCATCTTCCGTTTCCATCGCCATTGTTGCCACCTCCATAATTGTCTTCACGCATGTCTCTCCTGTTCATGCCCCAGTTCTGTCCCTCGTATCGGTTTCCACCATACTGTCCACCACCACTACTACCTCCGTCACCGTCTCTCCTTTCACCGCGAAAATCGTTTCGCTCTTCTCTATCCCAAGACTGCTGATTCGCGTTCGCATGCTGACCGCGCATCATAGGTGGGTGACCGCTCAACATGGGTGGACCTCGTAGACCTTGGCCGCCCATAGGGAATGGTGGTCTAGTGAACTGTCCTTGTGAGGGTGGTCCACCCCCAGGTGGAAAATGTCCCTGTCCTCCGCCACCAAATCCTATTCCGTGGAAGAAATTTAGTATCATCGTCAATACCACGCGAAACGCATGAAATACCTCCGCGTTTACCGCCTTGAGCAAATCTTGATCGATCTTCTTCCATGTTAGAAGAAGGGGGTCCTCTGGGCGGCTGTAACATACCCATGCCAGGTCCACCACCAGGTGGCATCCAGGGTGGACGTTGCCCATACATCGGCCCAGGACCTCGCATCATATTGGCCGGTCCACCTCCACCCATGGGTGGCGGCATAAAAGGAGGTGCACCGAAAGGGGGAGGTGCCATATTGAGATTGAAATTAGGTGGTGGCATACTGACCATTTGCTCATCGGCTCCTTCCATTTGAACCGCTAAGCCAGCGGAATCCTCGATACCCGGCAACTCAACTCCTTTTTCTGTACCACACACAACACAGGAAAAATATTATTGGCGTACCTCTAGCTCAGTAACCTTTTGCATAACTCGACGTCTCGTACTAATGTTGAATTCGAATTGCACAAAAAAATTAGTTCTCCGATCGATCGAGTTGCATCCAAGGCAAAATTGGCGCGAACTAAGAGCAGATTAATGAAGTTGCCAACTCCAGTAAAAGAGCAAAAAATTAGGTTCCAAATTCAACATCAGAACAAACTTGAATGATTTTTTTTTTTAAGATTTTGAACATAAAAAGTACATGAGCTGTTTTGCTGCCAATAAAAATCGGCAGTAGACAGTGAAAAACTTACGAGAAAAATCGCCTTGGGGCATAGACTCACGCGGAGTCTGGTGACCATCACCTGCTCCATCGCCAACGCCCGAAGTGATTACCTGAATGTCTTTTTAAAAATCATAAAAGGGTTAAATATTTCTCCCACAATATACGTCCAAAGAACAGTCCATTCAAGTACTCCTTTTTAAAACAAAAACAAGAAGGGTTTACCATCGTCGTTATGTGCGTCATCCTGGTTGTGATCGCGGTGATTTTCCCGGTGATGATCACGATCATACCTCTCTCGATCTCGACGGTCACGGAAACGCTCTCTAACTTGTTCTCGATTTTCAGGCCGCGAGTACGGAAGCTATTCGTCAAATGATGTCATGAATTTTTCCGTGCTGCAACCTTTGGACCAAAAGATACCTTTCTTTGTTGTCGCTCTCCATTGGTGCTTCCTGCTCCTGCCCCACCTCCTGCTGGAGCTCCTCCAGATTCGAACTCCAATCCTGGAATATTCGGTGTTGATGTTTCTTCCACTTCTTCATCCATTCCGGGGATATATGTCACTTCATCTAATAAGGATACATTAGGTTTTCTCCGTATTCTGCTCGCTTGGTTCGGTATATTGATATTGGGTACTTACCATCATCACTATCCGGCTGACTCGGCCCACCTGCAGGGCCCATATTAAGATTATATTTATCACGCATTTTATCGCCAGGTCTGTTTCGCGTCCAGAACTTGGAGGTATGATCGTTCGATCCAGAACACAGCAAATGACCAACCGGATGCCACGAAAGAGACCAAATAAGCGACTCATGTGCTTGCTCCACAACTCCAACTTCTTTGTCAGTTCTAAGGAAGCAAATATGTTATTCACGATTTAGAAACACTGGTGTCAAACATATATTATTATTTGTTCCTACACATATTACTTGTTCTTATTTTTATTTCCTACTTTATTCCTGAAGAAAGTCTCTGCTAATCTGTTTTATCTTTGCTTTCAATTTGTTAATTTACCCAACATTCCAAAACAGAATAGCTCCATCAGATCCTCCGGATGCGAAAACGCCCTCGTTGTGAGGGTGCCAAGACAAACACGCCGCCTCTTTCTTATGGCCTCGGAACGTTTGAACCTCCGATTGTAATTTCCGTATGTCAAACAGTTTAACAAGATGGTCTCGCGAGGCAGTAATGAGCCAGTTGCCGTTTTTGTTCCAACGTGCATCCATAACAGTGCTTTTGTGAGCGTGCCTGGATGAGAAATATAGCACAACATGAGATTTGCGTCAGTTTTTCTTTTCAACAACAACAAAAAAAAAAAAAACAGGCGAGAAGTCTTACAGCGTAGCTAATGACTGTCCCGACTTGGGGTCCCATAATTTAATAGGTTGTTGATTATCCTTCGACCCAGACACAACGAGGCCTTTGTGCGGATGCCAGTCTACGCATTTCACATCTGCACCGTGACCTATAAAATATCAAGCGAAGTTTCATTGAAATATACATCCAAAAGTCACCTAAAAAATTTTACCTCTCAACACTTTCTCTTCGTGGCATCGTACGAAGTCCCATATCCGCACGGTACCATCGTCTGAGCATGTAGCGATTTTTTGGTCCGTAGGACAAAAACTGTTGAAGACATCTTAGTTTAACCCTTTTAATAATCTCAATTTTTACATTTTAATTTAACATGTTTACACTGTATATTGAAATATTTTACTAATAACCGATAATTTCGTGATTTTAAGGTTATCGCGTACGTTCGACAAACACTCCCGTTGTATTTCCTTTCCTTAAATTTTTCGTCTACCTTTTACTAATTTAACACTTTCCTGTGTTCCACAGCGTGACAGACGAGCAATGCTGAAGAAAAACGACAGGATCCGGAAATTTAAACGCGCATGTATTGCCGAACGTAAGACATACATACACACAAGTAACAAAGGAAGGAAACTGAACACGTGATTTTTTTTACGTAATACTAAACTTTTGACCCCGGAAAAAAAAGAGTCCCAATATCACAAAATATCACAGTATCGTTTTTACAGACGCCCACTTCCGAAAGTTAGGTGGAGATCGTACTTTCTTTTTATATAATCAAAAGGTAGTGCGTTTAATATTTGGACGCGGTTAAAAAATTTTGAGTTATAAAAGAGGAGAAGAAGGAAGTGGCGATATCGTCTACCTGATTCCTCGTAAAGGTTCCTTATGGGCTTGGAAGAGTTTGACGTTGTTCATATTAGACTGCCAGTACTTGACGTACCCTGAATGGTCCCCTGTGACCATCCAGATATCTGAATGTGACCAGACCATTGTTCGTACAGGACTATCGTGAGCCTGTAAAATTGAAAACACGGTGTTTAATGACTTGTTGCAAGCACTTGTATTGCCAAAACAAATGCAGCACTTGTAAAATCGTTTCAAAGTTGAAGGTCAGACCGTTCCACAAAGTGAACTCGCCCGATGACGAGCCAGTAATCAACCGGCGGCCGTCCGGTGTCCAGGAAAGGCAAAATACGGGACAACGCATCTTATTAGTAGCCACTTTGACAAATCGGGTCGTCACAGCGTTGATGGGATTATCGGGGTACGCTGAGGGTGGAAGCAATTCGGGGTAGTAAATTACATCAGGTTGTAATAAAGGACGATCTCTTAAATCACGCTGCCATACTCTAGTCTAAAATAAAGAATAGATACAAATAAACAATTTTGATTAAGCTGACAAGAGATTTCCAAAGCTTCCTGTTCCATTACTTCTAAATGTTTGATGACGGATGCGTTGTAATCAACTGTTTTGCGCATGGAGCTCTTGCGGGCGATTTTGGCCTCATAGTCTTTATCACCCGGTTTAGGATAAACTTTATTGAAAGGGTGAAAAGGAGGTCGGCCACCAAACGGTAAAAGGCCTCTTAGGTTAGGCAATGCTCCTCCCGCATTGGCGTTGGCAGGTTGTTGCTGCTGTTGTCCAGGATTAGGATTTGCTCTGTGAACGAACTGACCACCACCGCCCGCTCCTGGGGGTGGAAATGAAGGTGGATTGGCTAGCATGACTGTTGTATCATTAGCATAGCCACGAAACAAATGCTGCAACGCTTCTAAGCTTTTAGCGGTGAGTAGTAAAAAGTTCAAGCTTTAATTCCAGTCCCCTAGAAAAGGCAAACATTGGCACGTGGCAATTACCGTCGTTCTCCTCACAAAGCCACAAACTAGATAAAAATGATTTGCAAATCTGTGTTGAAAACTAGGTAATATTACCTCCTAAAAAGATAAAGTTTCAAAATATTCCCCTACAATGTTGGAGCGCCGTCTTGGATGTCAACGTATCACGTCCAGGTACACGCTGATTTCTCTTCGCGTATCGAGGATCACAACTTCGGAATCGCATTCAACTTGTTTATCGCTGTGAGCCCGGACAATAGAAACACCAGTCTATTACACGACCAAGCCTGCGTGACGGGGTCTCGCGCAGGGAAGAGGATAGTTTTTCGCAATCTCAGTAAACGCGAAGTCGTTCTCAGTAAACAGTCCGGTAACTGGCCATGAGTCCAGTTTTGTTTCGTAGTGTCATCTTACGGTGGAAGCGTTGAGTCTAGCTTGCTTTAAGCGTAGTATTGCACACTAGATGGCAACAAGAGACTTTCAAGTAAACTGTTCAATGTAAATAGACAGGAGGACAGTTCTGCGCTGCTTGCGGTGTTGAGTCGGTCTATTCGTAACTCGTGGAGCCAGTCATTCTCAATTCCAGTCGCTCCGTTTAGTTCCCGCCTAGCTTTCCCGCACGTCAGTGTGCAATCGTATCAAGGCCTGGATAGTCAGTACCGGCTGTGCTGGCGTACCAATTCTAGGCCACTACTGCACCTTCTTTTTACTTAGTTGTCGCGCTCAGACGCACTAAGTGGCATATTATTAAAAAGTCTGAGCCAGCCAAAGGAAAGTTCTTTATTCCTACTTTGCAGCCAAAATAATCAGTGTGACATTCTTGGATTACATCGTGTCCGCTTCATACCATGGGCCCGTCGCTACGTGATTGTGTCTCATACCTGTGATTTTATTATTGAAACTTTTGTCTCCTTGAAAACGTTTTAGTCATGGCTACCTCTCTAGCGTTTCCAGAGCACTGGCTTTACCTGTGTATCGCTCTGTGGAGCTGGACCAAAGCTGGCCATGCCTTTAATTTAGAACCGCGTATTCCTATAATAAAACAAGGACTACCTGGAGCCTATTTCGGCTATTCCGTAGCCGAGCATCAAATCCTAGATGACGAAGGCAAAGTACATAAAAACTGGTAAGCCAGAGCAATTTTTGCCTTTTACTTTTTCCGCCATACAATGCTCCGCACGATTTCTCCGTTTCACCTTTTAACATCCCCATTCGAAAATGCAACAACAATTACGGCTTCGAAAATCTCGCAGTGAAAGTCGAAAGCTTAATGCAGCCTAGGGCAAGGAGACAACCTCATAAGCTCATATAAGGCATGGCTTCTTTATATATTACGACCAACACAGCTTCAACCGGTACACCGGGGGGAAAGACCACGAAATAGAAAGAAAAAATAGTTATTCATGCTCTACCTTCTCCCCAGCCGGTTTCACTTCTATTCAATGAGGTATTCTCCCGACATAGTTTTCTTGAGTGCAGAATTAAGGCTTTTTAACTCTTTCGATAGTCTTTTGGAGAAGCCCGGAAAGGAAGGGTGGGAAAATAGGAGAAAAAAGGTAGGGAAATGCTCGACAAACTTGAAAGTGGAACCTTAAAATTCTTCCGCGGTGAAGGAAACCCAAAAATGTGCCAACCTAATTTCCCATCGAAAGACAAGGTTTAATCATTTTTTCATGTTAAACACTGCTCGAAAACAGCTGAGCTGAGATAGAAGTCTATTTTAGTTTGTAGTTCGAGGTGAGACACCATAAAAACACGAGGAAATTAAAATTTAACGGAATTACTAAATTTAAGAGAGTCACTAATTGCATTTTAAATTTTCGTACGTGCGAAACCTATGTACTATTTATTTATACCTGAAGCGTTTATTTTTGCGTAGAATTAGTTGACTCTTTTCGTCACACAAAGCAGTGATTCCTTCTATATTTCGATAATTGCTAGTGGTTTAACGTCAAGTTAGTTGAAAAAAAAAAAAAAACTCTTAACAAATACGGCAAGTTTTCTAACGACAGTATGTGGTAAAGTTTGTGCCGGTTTCGTAAGGAAATTGCGGAATATTGCTAGATAGCGAGATGAATAACAAGGAAAGCTAATAATTTGATAGTTGAGGCTTTAAACCTAAGAAGTCTACCCGGAAAGTTTTTATTTTCCATGTGCTTACATGTTTATTGTGTTACACGGTATTCTTACGGCAAACTCATACCATACTTCGGATTGCGCGGGCTAAGCGGTTGGACCAAGAAGGGAAATTCTCTAATATTTTAGTTCCATTAGTCCGAAAAGTTAAAACTAGATATCCGAAGCTAGTCAGAACCACCTATTGTGAGTTCAGGTACAGAGCGATCGCCAGTGAACACTGTATTCGCTTTCCAGTTTAGTAACTTGCGTGTTAGCCATAAACATGTAAATTTAGTAAAAAGTTAAAAAAAAAATTAACTTGAGTATTAACGTACTTTGAATTAAAAAGATTCAGATAACTTGCGTTAAGTGTGCGCACATTTTTCAGTGCATTAACCTTTGCCAAGCAATGGAAACCACGCTTAGCCACTACTTTCCTCTCGCACTGCGAAGTTTTCATTGGTACGTCATCGCCAAATGTTTCATACCCAGTCTTGGCCTATAATTTATGGATATTATATATTTACGGCCATTGTATATTACAAGATATGTTTGAGTAAAGTGACTTGTCCTGCATCTGGAAACTACATTCCCAAATCCCAACTTTTACATTCATTCTTACCAGTAAATCTAGTGTATCAGGATCTCAGTCTTCGCTCCTGAATCCTTGACGTAAACCGGGGTCTCGCTTGGACCGAAAATGACTCTTTTCCCCCTTCTGAAGCTTGTCCAGCCTTGTTTGTTAGCCACGGTATATAAAGCTGCCCGCTGGAATGCCAAGGAAATTTTTCCCTTTTTTGCATATCCGAGAACACGAGGGGGGTGAGTTTTAGATGGGGTTGGGACAGTGTATTGGTTCTCCCTTGGTTCTTTTTGCTCAACAAAGCGGTCCCAGGTGGTTTATGGACCATGGTCATTATCCTTTTTACCTCCCGAAGAAGCAAAAAGAAAAAGTTCCGGAAGATCGCCCCATATTCCCTACAATAGGCACTCACGGCTCACAAACCTTCATACTTAGCCCATTCTCTGATGTCAGTTGCCCTGGTCCAGGTCCAAAGTCTGTTCATTGTTATGCGGATCATTTTCTCCCACCGCCCTTAAGGCCAGGAGGAAGATTGGCAAGTCATTTTTCAGCTCTTATGAAATCGACGCCCGTTGCTCTCTCGCAGTTTCATTTCGAAAGTGGCGAAAATGGTCTCTTGCATGAGTGTGCAAGTTTGGTCACGCAGAACGTAGCAAGCTTTACAGTATGCAAATGTTTTACCCGGGACCATCTCGTAGTGAGTTGTGACCTGTCGTTTGTCGCTCCCTTTGAAGACCCCCATTCTCCTTGATGAAATAGAAAAAAGGGGAAAGAAACAAAAAAAAAAGAAGATGAAGAATAAAAGTTCGGTCCACTTAGCGCAACAGCAAGCCAAGCTATTTTTGGACTGAACGTCATTCTCTCTGGCGTAGCACAGCATTGAAAAGCCCTACTATCCCACCGTATCACCCTTGTCTTTCGTTCTCTTGACTATTGCAGTACTTCGAGACGTCGGTTTTATAAGGAGGAAGAGATGAAGCACGAGCGGAGGCAAAAGTGCATTTCTCGGAAGAACTTTATCGTTTATAACCTTAGCCAGAGAGGCTAGGAGCCAAAAAATTTCTATATAGGCTCTTTCGCCCTACGATGGCCAAGGCTGTGTGAGATTTATGAGGGCGGAGTCAGGATCTATGTGGCGTCTTATGAACCGCGCCACTTCAACTGAAGATTTATTGCTCGGCCTAGGCGCACTTAACCGTACAGGTTAGGTTTTTCATTCTCCCTTGTACCGTCATTCTGAAAAATCGTACTCAAAGGCAACTACATAGGACACCCCAATATCACCCGAGATAACCTAATCCTTGCCTTCCTTTCTTTCCGTCCTCGGATATCCCAGCCTACAACGTTTAGGTTGCTCGCCTTTAAAAGTGAGATTCAATTCCCCTGTTCTTTTCCTGCGTAGGAGTCAAGTACAACAAACGCAGTACAGTACCACGTAAGTTGGAGGGAAGCGATCATGTGACCCAATTTATGCCACTTGACTTGCATCACATATGCATGTTGGTATGCTCTTATGAGCCTATAAGCAGCTGCGTTATATTAGTTTTCCGGATCGCTTTTTTTACGCCGTGTTGCGTGAAATGTGAAATTTCCGTTCTTAGGGATGCAAAAAATGTGCTTGAAAAGGGGGAGTTTATGTGTACGACGTGGTGGACTAATACGTGTTCTATTGTATGGAGATGGAAGCCGCAATTATGCTGACTCAGGCTCATGGCTTTTTGATATTGTAACTTGGCTGTACCTTTTCCCAGCCTTTTTGTCATGCCGCGTTGTATTTTTTTTTTACCTTTTTCTTTGGGAGAAGGAAACGCTTTTCTGATTTACAAAATAGAAAAAGGCGTTTTTGACCGCAACTTTTGGAATTGAGGCAAACATGAGGGTGTTGCTTTTGGTTGTTTTTGTAATACGTGAGCAACAAGTTTTGGTGCGATGCATGCATGCACGAGTCTTCCCTTGTGACTACTTCAATTCTAAATTACAAACCGGTTTGTCATCATCGTCCTGGCATTTCCTCATTACACAAATGTAAGGGCCTGGAGGTGCCAAACATCCCCTTCCCACGTAGTATGTCAAATCGTGGAACGTGGAGGGGACAAAAAGTTATGCTAAAAAAAAAATAAGAACAAGTCTGTCCTCTGCCGCCTGATGATTACCATTTTCCCTTCCCTACCTTCTTATTATCGAATTCATTGTCATTGTTAAGGTTAAAAGCCGCTGTGGCAGTTTTCATATCTTCATTAGGCAGCCATTTCCTGTGTGCTGAGGTGAAAACTTCCCCAGCAGGGTCTACTTGTCCATTAGCGAAGGGTCTTCCTAATCACGAGAACATATCTTGAAGATTGACCTACGCTTTCGGGGGAATTTGGTAGTCTTCTAAAGAAGCTCTTCAGGTTGTAACTTAAATTCAACGCAAAACCTGAACATCGTTACGAGTAGTCGAGATCGAGATGGCCTGCACATCGTTAAAGGATAACATCTCTTCCTTACCTAGAGAGGAACATTTCGGAGACAAAGATAATAAGCCACAATACCCATTGGGTTGTTAGCACTCATGCCAACCTTGCTAGATTATGATAAGGTGAAAAATCCACTCGAGTCTTTCTCTGTTGTGTTTTAACGAAATAATATATTTTACTGAAAACGTAAAATTCTTTTTAGAAAGAAAAACATGAATGCTCATAAAAATGGGTAGATAAATACAATTAAGAAAACACTAACATTCTTGAGATAAAAGCACAAATATGTATTAGGAACACAAAACGAAACTAAAAATCTACAGTGTATTGTTGAGGAAATATGAAGTATAGTTTAGAAAACTAGAATGAACATTACAAAAATAAAGCAGTAAATTTTAGAAACATGACGAATATTAGGGGAAAAATGAGCCATGTGGGATCCTGGATAGTTGGTCTTGTAAAAGTCGTGAGATATGCAAGAAAAGAAAAGTCATAGAAAAAAATATAAATGCTTGTCAAACGAAAAAAGAGAAAAGGGGAATCTGATTACGTGTACAGTGCCGTATTTCTATTACCACCAACGAAGGCTCGTATGTCTGTTGGGGGTGTATTAGTGCAAGGAGGTGGGGTTGGTAATGTGACCCTAGGTCAATCTGCGTCCGTACACACTCATTATGTCCGTCAACATGAAGGACTCTGCACGCAGATGAGACAGCTGTGGTTTTTGGGGTAGGTACATACATGAAAAGGCGGGCAGTACCTTTTTTCTTACGTTTTGTTCTTGTCTTCACTTCACCCCCCTAAAAGTCCATTTGCATGCGCTAGTAGGAATTCCGGAAGCATTGAGCCACAAAACCCTTGACAAATTGAAGGCTGCTGTTCCTTTAGCCTCGACGCCGGTGCCCTGTTCGAACAGCCATGAAGCAAAAGCCCTAGACATTGGGGGAAAACGACGTTTGTTGCTCCATTACTAGTACTTTTCCTAACTGGCAAAAGAAAACAGCCCAGAAAGCTCGTGCCACGGATGCTTTTTTGGATAAATTTTGTTTTTTAAGGGCCTAGATAAAGAAAAACATCTTGGAAAGAAAAATAGAAAAGAGCAGTTTGTCCACCGGCGCCTTTGGGGCGGGTGGCGGCTTATTCAATTTAGGTGGGGAAGAACATGAACATAATTAGGCGATTAGTGCAACTTGGGCAACTCCCTAACCTCAAGTTTTGGTGGCAGTTCCTTGGGAAGATTCACATGTGGCCCAGTTGGACTGTCACGGACCCAGGTTTTTCTCTTTTTCGTCTTTTTGTTGCCAGCTACAAAGGGGGGTTGAAAAGGTTTTTAGAGACTTGGTACAGTTTCCAAAGCTCTATTCAGAGTAGGTTATGGTTGTAAGCTACCCCAGGAGCTGAAACAGGGGTTGTGATGATGACGTGAACGTTTCCAGCTTGGTCTTTTCTTCCCCATCTTTTGGTGCCGGGCTTTTCACGGCGTATTTGGTGTAACCTGAGGTGAAGTAAAGCCAAAAAATAGGCGGATGAGCCCCGATGTTCCACGCTTTTGGACATGGCCCCCCTATTTTTACAACCCTCGTCTGCACCCTGTCAAAAATTAGGTACAGGGGGTTACTGTTAGCTCATGATCGACAGAGTCTATTATACTCTTCTGTTTCTGTCTTTAAAAGGGCTGTGCATTAGTGTAAACTGATAGAATCCCTGTAATTTGTCAGATGTTAATTTCCGCCATTTAAAAACTGGCGTCAATGTTGTTTCGGCTACGTTGCAGAAATGGCAATGAATGAAAACGAGGAAGTCTCTCAAGTGCGTAATATCCAATTATTGTACAACGTGTTTTCTTTTGAGTTTATTATGTGTTTAATACGGGAAATGCTCTAGTTTGCGTCCTTCCTTTTTCTGGTGGTATATAGCATAGGAAAGGTAAATTACCCGATGCTACATAGTCAAGGCCACGGTGGTTGGAAGGCTAACAGCATGGGGAGTTCAGAAGACGAGTTCTCCAACACAGCTGAAAACTGCAACATTTTTGCGTCTTGAAAGATTTTAGGAGCTCTTGAATTGTGCTGAATGCTAGCATTTGGGAACGATGAATTATTTTGTCTGCTAAACTAAACTGACACTTCGCTGTATTTGGCAAAAGTTATAAAACAAGAAACGTTTATAATAAAAAAAATAGGGAAAACTCTGTTGTAAAAATTTCAGAAGCTGAATGAGCCGTTTCGGAGTTAGTGTTCAAGTTTTGTCGCAGAACTCGGATAGTGACATCACTGAAAACAGCTCGATCATTTTTAAAGACTTCTACGTCAACGTTTTGAAACAAAGGTCATTATAATGAGAGGAACATTTCAGAATTCAACATTGACAAAAAGTGTAAAACATAGCTTATGTGTAGCTAATTTATGAGTTATATTTTAGAAATTGTGGCAATAAGTACAGTGAAGTTCATAAACTTTATTGTCCAGCGTTTGATTTTCTTAAAAAAATTGTCATTATTAAAAAGAAATTGGTATGCCAGTTCCCATGTAATTTGGTCGTAAGCTCCGCAGTTCTACCGTAGCCTTAAAGATGGCAGGGATTTAAAAAGTGGTAATTTTAGTTATCATAATCCAAATGTCCGAACCCGCCTTAGTAAGCCCTTGACACAGCACTGTTAGTACCTTTCGGACCTTTTTTGTAAGGGCCAGTCGCATTCCTTGTTACATCCTACTCAGGCTCATCGCGGGAGCCAAGAATGGCAACAGTGAATTTCGTTACATGTATATGGAGTCATTTATGAAAATGATGTTAAGAAAAGGAGAATATAGTATAAATAAATAGTTAGAATTTCATGAAGTGAATTAGGTTACGTTTTTAGGCAAAATTTGGAATAAGTTCTTGCACGAAGGGCCCTGGGTTCACCATGTGTTGTAATTGTTGACCGTGTTGGGAAGAAAGGGCGGTGGCAAGCTGCAGGAATTCGTTAGTAAAGTCCATGTCTTCTCAAAATTCAGGGATGAATGAAGATCTGTGTAAGTATGAAGTGGTTGGGTAAACTTTGGGTTGAAAGTATGGGCGTTTTCTTGTTGTTGCCCAACAGGTTACTTTAGTGGGGGCTGACGAAAGAAAAAAGCACACGTAAGATGGTAATGCGGTATAAATAACAAACTTAACGCGAAGGAGTTCCGCAACTAACGGTTTCGGGTTAAGATCTAGTAACGCTGTGTTGTATCCCCATTCTCGCGCTTGCAACACGATGTAGAAGAGAACCACGTTGGAAACTTGCCTTATATGGGTAACGTTGCCAACAGCCATGCAGCTTAGCGCAGTACACGGAATACGAAACATCCGCCCTTTCTGTCTCAGTTTCAGCATCAGCTGCAAATTTGAGATTCTTGGCGTTCTCAACGTTACTAAAATCCGAGTCGGCCAAAAATGTAAGATTAGAACAGGCTTTCCACTTGTGTGCGAGAAAGAGAGACGAGATGAGTTGCGACGACATATGTAGTACTAATCCGCTTAACGAGCTAACGAGTTACCGAAGAGAAGAATAACGAATGCGACACAAGTGCCTTGTCATCGCTGGCGTAAAACGATCCTTGTGCGAATAACCAATTGTACGGACATAAAATCCCTACAGTGGTGGCGGATTGGCTATAATCCACAGAAGTTGCGCTGATTACTGGATTTTTGGTTGGGGTGAATGAAGAATTAGGGCAACAGATTGGTGGATCAGATAGTCACCAACAGACGTTGGATATTTGTCTTCGCAGCGTTATATTTATGCCTATTAATTTGGAAAAGTGTTAGCCCCCATAAGGAATGTGGAGGAAAGATCAAAAGAGTGAAGGATACTTCAGCTCAGGAGGGTGAATAATAGGAACTAAAGGGCTGAAAGGGAAGAGTTGACTAGATATTGAACCATACAGAGAGCAGGGGGAGATTCAGTTAACTGGATTTGGTCATGACAGGGCAAGTCGGCAGCCGGGATGAAACTTTCATAAGGGTTGATGGGGGTTAATGAGGTGAACATGTGACGCAGAGGGAAAATGAGCACCCATCACGATTCCATACACACTGTAAGGTTTCCAAAATGCCGGATTCGCGCGAAATACCGATTCTGCCGATGTCCCCCACTCTATTGGCGCGTTTCCTTTATGACGATGGGATTATCGGAAATATGTACCGAATAGAGAGGGTGGAGAGGGTACGTACGGTATCTTAGTTCACCCCTCATGGTTCGGACGTGTATTGAATGGAGGTGAAGGATGTGTGGTCAGCGTGTGAAAGGTCAATCGCATTGTGAGTCACAAGAGCTGATCTCATCGTGTTTTGGGGTGCGTTGCCACATCGGTTGTATACATGTTTTTACAACGTTTCACGCATCGCCATACTGTTGTTCCTTTACCTATAGTCCGTTGCTTTCAGCTATGCAATATTTGCAAAATGAAAGGATAGGTTTTTAATTTCTGGCAGTTTTAGCTGTTAGCAACTGTGAACAATTTAGACCAGACCTAGTTTAAGACTACCAACTTTGGGAAACTAAAGGAAGAGAGTGTCGTAAATTAACGTCTTTCCCTGAATTCCCAAAATAAGTTATTCAGTAAATATATTCTTTTCGAACCCAAGATTCGCCCTTTGGGGTGCAGCGCTAAACGTAACAGGCTATAGTGAGTTTTTGTTCTGGAATAATTTTAACTGATGGTCCGCTAGTTACAAAGTAAAAAAAAAAAAAAATACTTTGTAAAAACAGAAAAAATAGTTTTGCTTTACTTTTTTAGAGATGTTTTGCACGTTGGTAGTATATTTTTTTCTGATTTCCTACGTTGCTAAGATCTGCGATTGCACTGTACTTAAGATTTGTTCTCATTGTGAATTATGTAACCGGTTCCAGCTTGATAGTGTTGGCGAATTAGCAGGACATTATAAGGTGTTGGCAAATTGCGCATGCAATTCGCCAACATGTTGGCGAAATAAAAAAAAATGGCTTGACTACGAAGCAGCGAGAGTGCCAACGTGAAGTATAGGGCTCTTAGTAAATTTGACATTTTCGCATAGCGATGTTGACGATTCAAGAATGATAATGGTATTGCTTCTATTTAAGGCTTGTTCCCTTAAAGGTGGCGTGAAGATAACAAGGGAAACATAAATTTGACGCTCCATTTGTGGAAGCCAGAATTTTGGAGAGGCGCTTTGGAGTTGACGTTTGTTGTGACGGAACTAGTTGGCAAAATGTCATGTATGAGCTAAAGGCGTTGCGCCTATATTACACAGCTGCTGCACGTTTCCTGCCCTTCAGGCTGAAATTTAAGGAAGAAGAGGCTTAGCCGACTTGTCATAACTGATATGATGGACACAGCCAAGTAGAAAATCCCCAGTGCCGACATTTTCAAGGGATGCATGCTGTCATTTTTCTATTCATTCGCATTGTTTAATGTAAACGTATAGAAGTCAATTAATGAATTGACAGATTTGCGTCCTTTCTTTTTACCACGTAGCGGTACGAATGACCTTCAGCCACTAAAGGTTTTCAAATCTATTTAGCGAGTGCGTGTCTGACTTGGGCATTCTTCTTCCGTGTCAAGCACCTCCAGATTTAAAAAATAAGTGACCGCTCCAGGGTGCCACAACAAGAGCTTTCTTAAAAAAAGACGTGTTGCATTGTCTTGACATGGTAATACGGCCAAACTAATGATGCGAAGAATGGTATTGAATACGAGAGATGCAGCGTGGTGAGATGGCAAAAAAACTGCATGAAAAACCTTGCGAAGGTCGTTGATTACTAATTCCGAGCTTTTCGTGGAAGTAAGCTGACCGCTGGCAGCTAACCTTTGCGAACAGGATATATAGTACAGCACAAGAAAATCATCTAATCGGCACAGTACATTACATGATGCGATGATGATATGCTCTCGAGCGTGACGCTGTGGTCTGCTAAGGGGAAAAAAGGGACTTGAAATCAAACTATAATCAGTTATATTTGATGGACTCGGTTCGGAGGAGGGGATGTACTGTTGCGGGTTGTGCGTGTTGTCAAAGCGATCTTCCGCTCTCGAGCTTCCAAACTGAGGGTGACAATGGAGGCAACGCGGCAGTCTTTGACACCTAAGCCCTTAATGAATTGGATGTGTCGTAAGTTTAAAAGCCTGAGCCGAGCATTAGGCGTGATGTTGGGGGGAGAAAAACGAAACTGGCGTTTGGGCGTTTTTATGACGGGGAAGGCATAGGCAAGGAAAACTTAGACGCTTTTGCGGGGTTAAAGAAGGCTTAAGTCGGTTTTTGTGGTTCCGTAGCTAATCTGAAGTGGATGCCAGTGCCAGACTTGAACACGAGACAGACGTTAACCAGTTTAACCTACCTTCTTGACCTTCATAAACTTGGCGTGGTTGGAAAGGGATCAGTACTTTATATTGCTTGGTGTTGGACGATGCGCGGCAGTTTTTGGTTCCGTACTATGGAGAATTTATTACCGGGTCCGTAGGTCAAATATTTTTGCCTTTTTCCCCGTGTTGGTGGGGATGTTATTACTAATGTAATTAATGCTTGTCAAAGAAGGTTTTGGGATGTTCGAAGAATATTCCAGGAAAAAGGACTAACGTCCAAACGAGGTAATAGATCAGGGTTTGAAGAGCGACAGATTTATAAATGTTGGTTCAAGAAAACGTTGCTGTAAAGGGAGCTTATGGGGGTTTTGAGGGGCCAAAAGGGGCCGCAGGGTGAGAACTATTGGAAAACTGATCAAGGTCCCTCGCACGCTTGTGCTAACGGCTTTCGCGCGAGGTTTTTCGCTAGTTTTTACCTCACCTGCTTGGTTTTAAGAGGGGGAGTTTGATGACTCGATGCAAAGTGCAAACGAAGGAAGGAACGGCGGGAGAACCCACAGGTGATGGTGTTATGTGTGGAGGAAGAGATTTTGAAACAGAGAAACAACGCGCCTTTCATTTGTAGACGCAGCAGGAGAAGATACACGGCCCTGCGAAGACTTTTGATGGGTGGAAAAATTCGGGGGCGAGAGAAGGAGAGAAAATTTTGCCTTCACCTGCCATTTGCATACACGCCATTTTCGGCCTCCCCTTCAAAAGATTTACCTTGGGGATTTCTACACTCAAAGCATCATCCATTTGCCTTTCGTCCCCTCCTTCCATCTTCCTTCTCTCGTCGCGTTAAAGTGATGTTGAGGTCACACTGAACCAACGTGGCCGACTTACCCTTGGGTTGACTTGACCCTTATGTACACTAGTTTTGCTATCTTGGACAAATGTTAGAAATGCACAAAACCTCGACAGATCAAATAACTTAAACTAATACGTATTACCAGTACACAGCATGTAGATAACAATGAAAGTTCACAGGCTCCCAAGAAATGAACCTTTCGTTGTTGCACACGTTTTATGGTATGAGAACTTTTTGCTGCGTAGGTCTTACTTTATTGTTGCAGACGAATATGGTTAAGCCCGTTAAATCGAAATAACGAACAAGATTTTTTTTATTTAAATTCAACGGGCTAATGTGGACACTTGCATATTTTTAAAAAAAAAAAAAAAAACATTATAATTAGTATTACCTTGCTTAGATTTACAAGGACATCTGATTTTTGCAAACTTGACTGTATGAAAAATTAACCGTTGTATGGCCATAACGCAAACCTAGATAGTTGTCACGGGAAAAGTTAGTCAGGGACCACTGAACATGTAGGGTCTGTTGCGCATTAAGAATATACTTTGGTTTGATCAAATATTCTCCATCCTCCGCAACCAGAATCCTTTAACGCTTCCATTACAAAACTTCCGACTCTCTTCCGCACAACGCATTTTTTTTTTTTTTTTTTTTTTTTTTTAATGTGGATTAGTTTTCTGACTAGGGTACTTCCTTTGTTCAATCGTTGTCAGTAAACTATTTCGATTTAGGGAATGTTAGCTGTAAATGCGTTGTGTGATCGTATAACCCTAAGAATGAAGACTATTGGTTACAAAATTTGTCTTCATACCCGAATTTGATAATTTCACCTGCGATGTCGGTTCTTTGAAAGTAACAAGCTACCTCTGAGTCAAAGGTCTTTCTACGCTGTGGGTTTCTCTTAGTAAGTAAAGGTTTTATTATTTGAATTGCTCAGTTATTCGACACCGCCTCTGCACAAACATTTTCACAGACTATAAAAGTGTATTTGCATCATTATTGAGATGAACCCGTGCCCAGCGTGCAATAAAGCCCTAAATATAGAGAGAAATTTATCAAAGGGTAAACTTATGCTGAGGTAGGCTTGGCTTGTATCGTGGTTCAGTTCGGTGTTACCTTTTAAGGTAACTCAAAGGATTTGCATCTAGGGTTGAAATTTTCGTGAAAGCATGGAAAGCAGTGGGTGTGAACGCGTTAAAAATATGTTTTTGTTTCGTTTACACCTTACGACGGAATTAGGATGCACTTCTTCAGCCTCTCGCCTTGCGACATTCCAAGCCAAGCTCCCGGCCGCTGTGGATATAATTAGATAAAGGAGCCCCCAAGCTTGTTCTTGTTCTTCCTGCTCAGGCGGCTTTTTCTGCCTTATGAAAGAGATTTTTGAACGTATGGCAGTGATGAGCGCCATAGTGTTAAAAGAAAGAAAAATAACTTCCCGGGGCCAAATTAAAAAAAGGAGGAGCTTGTTGGCCTACAGCCGCCTAAATTAGACAACATAACTGAAATCCGTGCTTGACAGGAGGGTGTAAACCTTACTCCTATGAAAAGACTTTTTCCTGGTTTAGAAAAAACTAGGGAAGCAAGACGTACTCGTGTGATGGGCGAGGTTTTATCTGTTCACACATCGTTATGGACAAAAAATGGATGGTGATTTAATGGTGTGAAGGGCGGATGTTTCTTCCACAAAGGCGGGTTAATCCTGGATGGGCTGTTTACAACATTGAACAAGAGTAAAAGTCAATATGGGTTAAAAGGGGTAAGATTGGACGAAAAATAGAAGCTAATAACAATTTTTGTCCGGTGCAATAACGTGATGGAGATATTATGGGAGATGAGGGCAATCACGCCTTTTGGGGGAGGCTTCTGGATCGGTTGCGGAGTCCCGCGCAGACGAGGACCGTTATCGCTACCGTATCAACCAGAGTGGGAAGGCTAGTTAGTAGCCTTTATGCGGGCATGTTGAGCTTTCGGGAAAGCGTGGGGAATTGAATGTAGTGTGTAACGTTTTCCGAACTAGGGCCGTAACTATTTCTTGAGGGATCTTGTAAGGGTTTTGGGAAGGTTCGAACCCCCCTTTTTAAAAGCCTAGCGACCGAACGAGAGAGAAATGGTCTCCTTGTTAGTCCCACGGATAATATAGTTGTGATACAAGGCGTGACAAAGCGTCCTAAAAGGAAAAAAGTGTGCGTACGGGGATGTGCATTCCCCCCGTAAGTCGTTAGGATTTATGGAGAAAGGTTCTCTCCATCCATCTTGTGCGTCATGGAAGCTGCGAGACCTCTGAAGGAAACAGTTGTGTGATTACCCAAGATAGCCGTTTTGAGAAAATGACACTCTATTGTAAATATGGGAAAAACAAATTGATTCTGTATTTTGGTTAAGGAAGTTTGTATAAACCATTGGGTTTGGAAGGGAGGGAACCAACGTGTCAGAAATGTTAGAAAATAATCGTTTAAATCATGCCGTTCGTGTCATGTGGGAAGTTTCGGGGGAGCTGAGGCTGGCGCAGGAAATTTCATTTTCGGGTGAAATGAAAATTCTTTTGTCGCATTCGGAGCTGAATAGTTGGGGGAAAGTGAAACAAAATTTGTTTGGAAAATCAGGCTACTCGGGTTTCTGAAAGTTCAGAATCGATGGAATGGTCGAGTTTAGTTCACGCTACACATCACGCAGTCAGGGCTTTGATGCATGGAATCTCGCGAGGTTGTCCAATCTAGGGAATTGAACAAAAGAAAAGAATGATGGGTACAATTTATGGACCTTGTGTGCGAATAACTAAATAGCTTTGGGTGGCGCGGGAGGAGCCAAAGACCCTGTACGGAGTTTTTCAAGGTTGGGCTGGGCTCGGTTTTTAGAGATGAGTTAAGGAGTGAAGAAGAGGAGAAGATGATCCTGCCCTTACTTGCATACAAATTCTTATAAATGCTTATTGGAATTGTTCAAATCTTTGGGTCAGCCCCTTCGATTGGACAAAACGCCTTAACAGCTTCGTACAAGCATAAAACTTATCCTTTTTTTTTTCGTACACGCCAAAACGCCAGTTTCGCTAACTGGCCAGCCCAGTTGCAGTTCAGTTCACGATAAAATGGACATAAAGGTAAAGGTCACAACAGTGAATACGCTTTCGTTAGCGAAAGTTACAATGAACGTTAATGTACTACCTCCTTCCAAGTAAAGCTGACCTCGAGTCCAAGTAATTAAAAAATTTATTTGGCGGACAAAACTTAATAGAATTGGTATTATTTTAATGGATTCTTCTGTTTTAAGCATATCATTTTTCATGAGTCAGCGTAGGTTTTCGCCTATTGCTGATATCCAGGCTGTTACAAAGAAAGAGTGAGATGTGATGGGACGATAATGTCTTCTCATTAACCCCAACACGAGACTGGGCACAAGGAACACTAGACTGAGTTTTTAGCGTAGCTTATTTCTGTTTGAATTCGATACGTCAGAAGTGTTCCGTTTTACTTAAAGTCGACATTAGTTTTTTTTCTTCGTGGGCTACCCCGATTAAATTGCACTCCGACTTGGAGACTGCGTATGAGATCTGGATAAGAATGGTAAAATGTGTACAAGTATGGAAGGTTTTGCATCGTTTGTTTATATTGTTCTAAAGGTTACAACATTTTCTTATAAATTATATGAAACGAACAGATGCAGCAAACAAAAGCTCTTATCCGCTAATTAAGTTAGCTCTGCTTTTAGCAAGATACATCCGTTTGCACGAGGGAATAAGCCTTGTTGTTTAAGCGGGTTCTGTTCTATCAAATGAGGGAGAAGGAGAAACTGCGAATATGCCGTACAAAATAACCACACAACCATTCATAATTGCTTCTTTCCGCTCTTGTCATCCTAGCCTCCCACAAGCATTGCGTACACTTTTGGTCCACATCCTTTCCCCTTTCCTAATCTAGTTTATTTGCTTTCACGAGATCATAGTGTTCTTATTTCTGGGCACTACATTCAACCCATTGATGATTCTAAATTTGTTAACTTGGCTAGGTTACTGGTGGGCGCGCCGTTGGATCAGAACTTGCAACCGGGCACGAATCGATCAGGGGCATTATGGAAATGTCCTATTTCTACCTACAGAAGCGATTGTATTCAAGTCGTCACTGACGGGAAACGAAGTGAGTATGGGGGAAATCTTTTTATTTTCTCTACGCAGGGGGTTTGGTTCAGTGGCAGAGAGATAGAAAAAGGTGAATTTGAAGTATAAAGTCCCATTAAAAAAGTTCTCATACAGTTTTCGGGCGGTTACCCATCCTAATCCATATATGGATTAAATGGCGTTTCTGTATTCGGGACGATTGGAGATTTATCGTAACACGAACGAAATAATGCCGCCCAAAGTTGTTAATAAGGAACCCAGCCCCTTTTTCTATGGGCTTGTTTCCAATTCCTACCTTTTTCATTTCTTTCAAGTTATTTTTGTTTCGGTTTACGTTTACAGTCCGCGTAGTCAGTGTACTGCACTTAATTTTGATTCTTTTAGTTTTTCTAATTTTTTAATGTTTTCTGTTATGTCCATTTGGGGGGCTGCTCGCTATTCGCTGCAGTAATGTAATGCAATCAACAACTCCTCTCGGGAAATTATCGTTCCCTTGCCCTTATCATCGTCCTCATCCTCCCAGATTCCTTTCTTCATTGTTACTGTCTTTCTTTTTTATGTACTTCACATCCTTTGTCAAGAACAACTTGTGTTGCTGTTCTTTGGGAACACAGTTTCCACCTTTGGGTGTTGTTAGCCCTTTCAACGAACCACTTTTTTTAAACTTTTGTGTCACGGCGATATGCCGACTTGCTAACGTGTTGGAAGTGGTTACCTTTTCATTTTCAGATACAAACGCGTTGTATTTTTTCTGGGAGAATGTCTCGCAGCTTCCCTTGAAATTACCGGTTGAAGTAATCAAAGGTGATGGTTAGAGATGAAAAAGTGGTTCTTTGACGTATGCTAACTACCATGAAACGACTAAAACCGGTGTTAAATTTTCGTGGAAATCGTTTCCTTCCGTTTCTGACAGCTTTTTAATAGGGTTCTTTGTCGAATGTGCAAGTAAACCTCGTTTTACGTTGAAGTTTCCAATGGACTGCTTTACAATATGTACACACCAGCGCGAGTTATCAACTGTCCGTATAGTTTAGTACGGCTTAGTTCCATTTTGCGTGCGTCTTATCCAACTCTTATTGGTGAACTTTTTAGTGATGTTCTTGAAGGGTTACAAACCGTGAAAAGGGCTTTAGGTTGCGCGTTGAGAAAGCACACTGTGGACCATGTGGTCATATTATGAAATGTGGACTTCAAATTACTGTTAATAAAAAATTAGTAAGACTTAGAGGTATATCTAAATGTGTAGTCCCATTTTTATGGCTTTCTTATTATTAACAGGTAAAATTCCCGACAATAGGCAGGACGAATTAAAGAATTATTTCAACATTATTGGACGGTGATGAAAACATAGAGACTCATTCTTAATATGTGATCACGGACTTAAATATTTAAAGGTTTGGTGTGTGTTGTTGGTAAAGAAGACCTCGTAAAACGAGACACCTCACTTGTGCGTTTGATGTATTGTCTTCCATGTTTATATGATTAACCTGTTTAATTGTGAGCCACTAAACCCCTTTTGCAGTTTTCCATCTGCCATTTTCTTCAGATATACTAATTTTTTAGCGCACACGTGGTTTTCAAAAACCACGGATGCGTGACATTTTTAATTACACATTTTCTCCCCTTGCCAAGCAATAATACCATTCCGTCAGGTTTGACAAGACGAATTTTGATGATAACCTTGTTGATGGTGTTTTTCTGTCGTCCTTCCAGATCCTAAGACGGGGCTTTATGATGAGCGTAAGTCACAGGCATGATATACTTCTTTTAATTGTCACCATCTTTCCTTCGTTACATTCTTTTTTTTTTGACAACTTAACAGTTTCCTTAACATTTGTTTGTGGGTTTTTCTTTCTTTGTTGCGCCAATTACAAATGCCTTCTCGTTTACCTGTCCACCACAATTTCTAAGCTCTTGAATTTACTGCGTTGTGTAGTTTTTGTGTGTGATGTGGTGAAGGTTCTTCCCCCAACACCTTTCAAGATTAATTGTCTTTTTCCTTTCTTGGGCTGTTGTCTCCATGAACGCTACTTTGAGTGTGTGAGTGTTGCAACTTGTTCAGCCTGACCAATTTGTCTCGCTGCTCTCAATTACTTGCGCCAATCTTGTGGAAACTTGACCCTGGCAACCAACTTTTCGCTCCATAAATGGGCTGGTCAATATTGGCTCACGTTTTGGTGTGTGAACTCTTCCCCCATAAGCACTGTTTGGTTTTCTTCCAGAAGACGACTTAAACACTTCCTTTTTTTTTTCTTAACTTTCGTGAGATGCCCTCCGCCATGAAAACTACGCATGTCTTCTTTCACTGTATATTCTACGTCTGGACGGAATTTTTAGCTTCTTTTCTCTCCCTGTGTTTCTGTGAATGTGTGTGAATTCTATCTAACTGTCCTTGTAACGTTGACTCTCGCTCAGACTCGTGAAAAAGAGAGAAGAGAGAAACCTCTTGTTCTTATTGTTCTTGCTGTCTTTTCACACTATTGTCAATTGTGGCTCTTCCCGGTATGGGTCGTTTCTCTTACTTCTTCCATATCTCATATTCCTTGTTATACTATTCCTTCTCCGCTGAAAACGGTTTGACATGTTTCTATCCTTATTACAAGTCTCCCTCTCCTCTCCCCTTTGCAAGCATTTTTTTCCATCCCGAAGTATTTTTTGTCTTTTATTTTGCGTACGACCAGCGTCGCCGTGTCGGTCCATCAACACTCTTCAGTAGCGTTCTCGTTAAAAACCATTGAAACAATGGAAAAAATAAATGTAAAGTTTCAAACTAGCTAGGGAATTTTGAATAACACACGGTGAAGTCTTTAATTTAGGGACGCCGACCGAAGAGTATTGATGAGGCCAGGCTTAGTTGCACGTGAGTGGAAAAGGTGCGGTTTGGTGTTGAAGATGCGTACCAATGATTTCTTCTTTTTTTTTTTTTCGTCGCACTGAAATGTGGGTTGGAAGATTTACTTATATGTTTGTTAGCATTTTTTATTATTTTTTTTTCTGGTGAGTTTTCCCGTCCTCTTGTGCACATTTCTGGGGTACAGCGCCTTTTGAAACATAAATTTAGTGAACCCTGCAATTTTTTCGACATCACAGCATTAGCGTTTTGGGGCACTGAACGGATATACCACATGTGTTGCTTCGCATAGATGTTTCGGGTAGCAATGAGCAGCCGAAACAACCGTTTAGCTTCCAGCAGCTTCATGCATAATCAAATTCAGCTCGGCTTGTTGCTCAGATTTATGCTTTTTGTATTGCTCCCATACAATTTTGCAAGTTTTCAACGTTGGGGAATGTCGTGTCAGTTAATCATGATGCGTTTATGTGTGGATGTGTGGATGTTTTTACTAACCTCATGTGTTGATCTTGAAAGCTTGGGCCAGCACCATCCAAAGCAGCACGCACCTGCAATTCACGCTAACGCGCTTATTTATTATAAACAGCCTCTGCGCATGCATGCCATTTGAGATAACCCCTGAAGGAAAAAGAATTTACAACAAGAATAAAAGCCGCAGGCATGCTCGGGCATTTTTTCAAGGGGTCCGCCACGCTGCTCTGGGATAATTTAATTGAAAAGTTTCAGCCGCGAGATTTATTTAACTTTTTAATAACAGGCTTTTCTTTTTAACTGTACTTTTTAAGTATGCAAAACAACGTTATAATTACCCCTATACCAACTGGGTAATAAACAGTTCGAAAATGATTTCCAATTTATCCCAATAATTGATAGAAAGGGAAGGTGGACCCGAATCATGCAACCAAGGCTTTTGTGGAGCTTGTAGACTTTTTTCTCCTTGGGAAATGAGTTCTATGTACGTGAAACCCACGTTGTCGTATGTAAGGATTCTGCACTTTAATGAATGTTTAAAAGTTTTTCCTGTTTTTGTGGATTTTGGACTGGGTTTTTCCCTTATTTATAAAGAAAAAGGATATTCCAAATTTTGCAGGCTAATTAAGGAAAAATGCTATTAGGTATCAACTCGAACGACTTGATGGCGCCTCTGTCAGATGAAATCAAGGATGGTCAATGGATGGGAGTCACGGTGCGGAGTCAAGGGCCTGGCGGGAAGGTTCTGGTAAATAATGTTGTCCACTTTTATCGTATCATAACAAGAAAGGAAGAGATAAGAAATCCATTGTGGAATAATGCTGGAATGGTTTTTGGTGTACTTTATATGTGTGTTAAGGTTTGTGCCCACCGTTACATCCGTCGCGGGATAGATTATCAGTGGGGGCAAGGTTTGTGTTACACACTAACAGACGAGCTGGATTACGACGAAACGTGGGAACCATGTCGAGGAAGAGCTGTCAACAAGTAAGTGAAGCACGCGACGCGACCTTGCTACGAAATTTTGGGGAATGAACTCAGCAGTCGATGACAGTTTGATTCAGTGGGCTGGTACTCAGTTAAGGATCGAATTACGGTAGAACTCCAATAATGTCAACTCATGTGGACCAAAAAAAAGGTCGCTGATGTAACGAACCTTTGGTATTTTCAGACAACATACCCGAGAATCTGACAATTTTTAACTTCTGTCCCCGAGATCAAGCTAGACAAAATCACTTTGGAGAATTAAAACTAATAATCAATAACATTACAGAAAGCGAAGCAGTAAGAAGTGGAGTGTTTATAAATAAAAAGCACTAAGTACTGAGTGTCAGTTGAACCATTTTGTTGTGAAGTAGTTTATGTCTTTGATTAGAAACAATTTTTCTTTAAGTGTAGATTATGAATGAAAAGAGTATCATTGTCAATAACAAGAAAAAATATTTTACATTCGAGGTGTAGTGAGATTCGTTGTTATTTAAGTACAGTCTAAGTGTGTTTAGACTGCGAAATAACTTCAGACTCACCTTCTGAAAAAGACTTAATTGCAAAATAAAAAAAGAGCAATGCGGCATCAGTCCCTCAGTTTTCGCAGCGCTGTCGGTACTTCTAGACAAAGCCATCAAGATTTGTGTAAAGATCTAAGGCTAATCAAGTATAACCTCCTCCAAACTCCAAGCCCATACCTCCCCACTTTCACGCCTTTTATTTTCCCCTTTAAATTCCCCACTCTGTTCTAGTAGTATGTAAGGCGACAGGTAAACACTGTATAGCCAAATGCCGATATAGGATACGGCAAAGGACGAAAGCCTACGTCATTGTTATTGTGTTTTTTTTAAAAAAAAAAAGAAGAAGAATAAGAAAAACAAAGCGGTAGAATAAGTTGGCATTTTAAGACTTGTCAAAGCCTTCGAATGTCACATTAGAATCGGAAAAATTAAATAGGTTGTGTGGCATCGTGAATCGAACACCCCTATTTTGTTTCAGATACCGTTTTGTTCCCACTTTATTCAGCATTTCCCTTTCTTTTGCTTTTAACGTGTGAAGACAAAAATCTGCAGAGTTTATATTGGTAGAGAGAGTCAAACTGTGAAAAGAAACACAATTGTGAGACCAGAGGGCAACAAGCATGGCTCAAGCCTGATCCTCAGAAATAAAAAAAAAAGTCCGCGGAATCGAAAGTAGCGGTTTTTGATTCGTAACGACCATTGCATTGGGTAGTAGTTTTATGTAACATCTAAAGACGCAGAATAGAATAGTTGACATAACAAGGGATGCAACCATTGCACTTTGCAAATACCACAGCACTACCGTCAGTAGTGCTTCCTTTCGCAGTTATTCTGTGACTCAGAGCGAGGCAATTTGATTAATAGCTCGCTTTGCTTATTTATTTTTCGTTAACTTTTTATTATTTTTACACGGAGTACTATAAACAAGCGTACACTAGCGTCGTGTTTAGTTATTTCGCTGCTTTATTACCTTTATTTATTTTTACTATTGTGTTGTAAAATCTTCCAGGAATTTCCCTCGTTGAGGTTGTACGTAATTGGAGTTCGACTGTAACTGAATTACTGATTTAGAGGCGTTAAGATCGTGATGAAATATAATAAAGCGGGCAAGAAGAGAATTATTTACATTTTTTATATTTTACGCGTTGGGAGTTGTAAACCGATCTTTGTATGCTTTGACTGCGAACAGAACCTTACAAAGATTTTTTTTTTTTTTCTCCCTAAGCCATAGGGACGGGGTTTTGGGTTTGTTTACTAGTACTCTTTGACTTAAAGCAACGTTACGAAAGCAAAGTTGTTTGCCTAATGGCTTGTTATTTTTGCAGAGCTCACGAACAGTTTGGTTATTGCCAAGCTGGCACGTCTGGTCTTTTGTTGGACGATGATACAGCCTTAATAGGAAGCCCCGGACCTTACACATGGAAAGGAACCGTCTTTGCCGTCTCGGTCTCGGACGATTTTCTACGCCGCGATAAGTTGGTTTATTACAGCCCGCTCTTGAACGATTCGCCCGTGGATAAATATAGCTATTTAGGTAAATAGCAACACTGTTTGTATTGGAATCTTTGGAGGTCTAAAAAAGAACGTGGACCTTTTAGGAAGGAAGGCGGCAACATGGCCCACCTTCCTTTTGATAACAATCTAGTGGTTGAAACTTTGCCCCTATTCGGAAAAATTTTGGGTGGGTTTCAACCCTTTTTGCCCCATCTGTGTCGCTGTGGCTTTGACAAGGCTCTTTAGGGAGAAGTGAAGAAAATAATTGGGCGATAAAGCCTTATTAACCGGAGGCTGATGTGACAGCTAGCGAGGCTTTAAAAGCGTAGTTGATTTACTTTTTTCTTTCGTTCTGTGAAAGGAATGGCCGTGGTGGGTGGTCGTTTCTTCGGTTCCAAGGTTTCGTACGCAGCAGGGGCACCGCGATCCAACGGCACTGGACAAGTGGTCTTCATGGCCAAAATTCGTCCCGGCGAGAGCATCATGCGAGTGCAATTGATCTTGCAAGGAGAGCAGTTTGCATCGAGTTTTGGTTACGAGATGGGAGTCGGGGATCTCAACGGGGACGGGAGACCAGATTTATTGGTTGCGGCGCCCTTCTACTTTAGCAAAGACGCTGGTGGGGCGGTGTATGTCTATCTCAACCCTGTGAATGGTTTCACGGAAAGTACGCCGTATGTGAAGTTGACGGGCAAGCCGGAATCACGCTTCGGGTTGAGTATTGCCAGCTTGGGTGACTTGAACAAGGATGGCTTTGAAGACGTGGCCATTGGTGCGCCTTATGAAGGTACAGGACAAAGTTCGTATTTACTTAAAACTTGACATTCACCGTGTTCTTGGTATGTGCACACAAAAAAGGGCGCGGGGCTGTTTACATTTATTTGGGCTCCAAGGAAGGCCTCCGAGCTGAGCCGTCCCAAATTATCAAAGCGGAAGATTTGCCAGGAGTGGCCCCCACGACCTTTGGCTCGTCCTTAAGTGGCGGCCGGGATATGGACAATAATGGCTACCCTGATTTGTTGGTGGGAGCGTACGCCGATGACAAAGTGTTTCTCTTACGCTCCAGGCCCGTTATTGGCATTGTAACCTCCGTCAGCCCTGATTCCGCACTCAAGAATATCGATCCCAATACGCCAGGATGTGCTAAGTACCCTGATGTGCCTGAAGTGTGGTACGTTTAACTTTTATAGGGTTTCCTTTGAGTTCTGTTCTATGGGTCGTTCCTTCCAATCGTCGATTTCCCCCAAGTTTCACAAATGTGTTGAGCGAGATCCACTTTACTTAAGAGCTGAGTGACGTACCAAAGTAAAAAAAAAAAAATCCGAGCGTTTGACGGTCCAGTACCTTTTGTTTCATTGAAATTTGTTGAAGATCAAACGTTGGTACCCATACTGCCTGTTGCTTTTTTTAAAACGACGCCGTGCGTAATACGTGGGCAAATCTCTTATGAAAAATGGCTGAAACTGATCATTGCTATTAGAATAAGTTTTCTGTACATAACCTTACACAGAGTATTAACTTGACTTTACCCCCGAATTTACCCTCCGTGCTACCCTGGAAGTTATCCACTGTATTTTCAAAACCTTTTATTAACTTAACCCTATCACGTACCACAGTTATTAGACTAAAATTTGTCTGTACTTTTGTCATGAGATGACATTGATTTTCCCCTATACTTTAACCTTGATTATGTCCCGAAGTCTACCCTTACTTTGTCATGGAATTCAGTCTAGATTTTTCCCTTGTATTTAAACGTTTATTTTTGTCGCTGAGTTTGCCTTAATTTAGCATTATAACTAGCTAGTTTCGTCGGAATTATCTTCAACTGTTCTATATTGTTCATCCTATCTTTGTCAAGAACCCGCCTTACTTTTGGATTCAAAACTAACTTCTCTTTAAATTTTCGCATTTAGCCTTGCCCTAGCAATTATTAGCAGTTTTTCCTTTAAACTTACCCTGTATTCCTTTTCGCGTTACTTTGGCTCTTTGTATGAACTTTCACGAGGTTTCCCTTCATCTTGTATCGGAAATTGTCTCCACTTACCCCCGAATTTCTTGGCGTCTAATTTCTAGTTTTGATCTATGTTTTAGTATAGTTTTAATTGTGCTTTTTTCCCCCACTTCGAAGTTTTTAGTTTTTGTGGCCGATTTTGCCTTTGGTCCTGTAGTTTAATTGAGCAGAAACAAATGTGGTGGATAGAAACATCAAATTAAGTCGCAGGGTTTGATCACAGTTGTTAGAGACAAATGCTGACCATCGTTTATTCTCTCGCATAGTTTCACATTTGAAGCCTGTTTCGTGCTGGAATCTATGGAAGGTATTCAGTCCAGTTTGGAAGTGAAATACCGCATCGAAGCCGAGACATTCGCCGGTTCGGGACGCAAGTTTTCCCGCGTCAAGTTTGACCAAGGCATATCAGAACGACCTCACATTGTCGAACGGAATATTACGCTGAGAGGAAGTGCGCAAGCCGGCACGAAACAATGTTTCGAAGAAACTGTCTTTATCAAGGTATGTCATTTGTAACATTCTTGTCTCAATTAAGACGTCGAGCACTATTGTACCTTTTTTGTTTGGTAGGAAAACACGCGGGATATTCAGTCCTCTATTCCATTCCGCATGACGTACACCTTGGTGCAGAGAGAACCCCGAAGCGTGCCTGAAGGCGGGCGTATGCCGGACATGTCCTCGTATCCCATTCTGAATGCGGTGGAAGCAGCCAAAAACTTTATGGCAACTTTCGAAAAAGATTGCGGTGACAACGAAGTTTGCGAAAGTCGACTCACCGTAGAAGCTGCTTTGGACTTACCGAAGGTCACTAACTCGGATATTCCAGTGCTAGAACTCGGCGAAGTGCCAGAGCTTTTAATGGAAGTATGGGTCTTCAACGAAGGCGAGCCGGCATACGAAGCACAACTCTTCGTACAACATCCAAATGGCTTGGCCTTTGTCGGACGCATCGCAGAAGGCAATGCCTTCCCATGCAATCCATTCAATAGCACGCTGGTCGTATGCACGCTAGGCAATCCCTACAAAGCCAAGACCACTTCCCGTTTCAAGCTGCGATTCAGTCCGAGCGCTTCGATTGGATTGGAAAGCCCATTGCATAACGAAATCTTACAAATTGTAACTTTTACCAATACCACGTCGCAAGAGCTCGAGCCGCAAGCGCCGCTTACTTTGCCCTTAACGATTCTTAGAAGAGCGGAAATTTCTATTAATGGGTAATTTAAGTTAAAACTTATTTCATTAAAATTGTTGCCATTTTGTTGATTTATATTTTATTTATTTTTTATTTTTTGTACATAGAGTTGGCCGGCCCGAGCAAGTGTTTTACGGCGGTGAGCCACGAGGTGAATCTGCTTTTAAGTACAAAGACGAAATCGGAACCCGTGTGCTTCATGGCTACGAGATTTACAACGCTGGACCATGGACAGTGCCATACCTGACTGTGATCGTCCGGTGGCCCTATCAGGTTGAAGGTGGCAAACCACAGGGCAAATGGCTTTTGTACATGGACGAAGCTCCTCTTGTGGATGGTAAGATCTTTTCAACCATTTAAGCTAGGCAGCGTGTTGGGGTCGTTTTGATTAACGACTGAGTGTGCCTGTCTAGGTGATGGAGAGTGTTTAATGGACCCTGGCCAAGTCAACTACTTGGGTTTGGTGCGGCGGCCCGGGTTGGTCGAAACACCATTAGATGCGCTAACCTTAAGAGATAACCCATTGGAAGCGCTTAACGAGACTCTATTAGACGAAGAGAACGAAATCAAGACGAGAAGGAAAAGAGACACGGAAATGGTCATACTGCCAGAAGCGATTACAGATAAAGACGGGAAGACGAAGCAAGTCGTGACGATGGTAAACGGATTCTTGTCCTTTCTACTGTGAACCTGTTCCATAATAGACAACTTTATTTAGGACTGCGATCGAGGAACTGCCAAATGTTTCACATTCAGATGCACTGTGCGCAATCTTAACAAAAAACAGTCAGCGGTCATTAAGATAAGAGCCAGGTTCGAATATCTTAAGAGATTTTTTTTTGTGGCATGTTATTATGTCTGTCCTTTTGGCTAAGGTTGTAAGTATGTTCTTGTTAGATTGTGGAATGCCACGCTAATTGAAGACTACCCTCGAGTTCACAAGGTCCTTATTCGATCTAAAGCTCACATTGAGCTCGATCCCGAGCTGGACATATCTCAAAGAATGAATGATGATGTGTCCTATGTAAGTATCAGCGTTGACTTTCAGCGAGGTAGCCGTTATATTCATTGATCTCTTTTTCACTTTTAAAAAGGCTGAAACATTGGCGTATCCTGAGCGGTTGGATGTCGGGGAAGCGGCAGAAGCTCCCTGGTGGATTATCTTGGTGGCGATTTTCGCTGGTCTTGTTCTCTTGATCTGCCTTATACTGCTATTGTGGAAACTAGGCTTCTTCAGAAGAAAACGTCCAGATCCTACATTAAGGGGTAACCTGGGGAATGAGAAGCCATTGAGTGGAGAGTATATTTCATAGAAAAGGCTCCAAAGTGCTGTTTAACAAATCTTAATGGGCGTCGTAAGAAGCCGTAAAAATATCAATCTCATTAAAAGGGCTACGTTTTGTGCCTTGGAACTATCGTGTTCATAATAGAGACAGATCAGTGGTGTTTTATTACCACACGTGACTGTGATGATGAGCGGTGCAGTGTGTAGATATCTCGTGTGGGGACTGTTTGTTCCGTCCGGACTCCCGATCAAGCGCCAGCTAAGTAAAAGAACTCGAAGCTTAAACAAGGATTTCGTCTTAAAGCATGACTTTCCCCCTGCCCTTCGTTTTAAAGCAAAACATTGAAAGCAAGCCATAGTGCTAAAGAGATTTTATAGCATGCTGCTCTTAGTAGTGATCTGTATGATTTAACAACCTTGTTGCGGCGTTGGATGAAGAAGAACGCTGGAAATCAAATGGTCTTAAAGGAAACGAGCTAAAAGCCAAATGTTAACGAAACGAATCCGAGAGGTGTACATGTGTTGCTTGTGTGTTTTGTAGAAGGCAAAAGTTATACAGTGTTTTACCAATGTTAAGCTAATGGAGCGGAATTAACTGATGCTGGGATTTTGACTCGTTTCATTTTTGACTAATATTATATATTTTTTGACTAATATTATATAATATTTGACTAATATTATAGGTTTTTTTTATTTATTTATTTATTATTTTTATTTTTTTATTATTATTATTATTATTATTATTATTATTATTATTATTATTATTATTATTATTTAATTGTCAACGTTCCTCTACCCTGCAAAATTCAGTTTTAGTCAGAGCATCTGAAAAACTGCCGGCGTCGGTATTGATACGACAATCATCATTAGTCAACTTATGATTCGCTTCTCAGTCCAATAATTTGACAATTTTTTTATTCAGGTTTCTCTGACAACTCTTAAACTTGCGTAATAAATCTTACGTGAAGAAGAAAAACATTATAAACAATGCGTTGCCCTAGTTCCAATTTTTGGCAGTTTCTGCTGAAGTACCTTCCCCTAACGTAATCGTCGTTGTCGCCGCATAATGAATGAGAAGTAACCGACAAAACGCTTTCCCAGCTTCCACTAGATACCAACACCTTTTTACCTGACAATTGTCTAATCAGAAATTCTGGGAATTCAGTCGAGCTCGCAGCATTCAACGCTTTATGTATTTATTATCAAAACAATTATTAAGAGCACTCTTTCAGAATATTTGGAGGCAAAATTGTCAAGTACAGTCGGTAATATTAGGGGTTCCGCCCCCAAATGAAAACCCCAGCGCGACGCCCCTGGGGATGAATTTGATTTCTGCCAACCTAAACGGTATTCAAGTATGTGCAAAGGTGTCCATCATCATCGCGTACTTCAACTAATCGAAATATTCGGAATTAAGGTATCTGAATTAACCTTTTCCATGCAGGCATTCATAATCCGCAAGAATTATTGCACTAGCCCTTCAAACACGCGAGAAAACAGAGCTTGAAAATGAAATTTTGCCCTGTGGGTGTCTCAGGAGCCAAAACTTTTAATGCCATAAGGAATAACATGGGAAAAAGTGCGATGCATCATTCTTTTTTAATGACTCTTTCACGCTTTCCTATCCCCCTGTCCTGCTTCCTACGGTACTCTCGGTACGTCATTTTATTGGAATAATACCAGGTAACCAAAGGAAGTAAGGTAAGGGAGTTTTGTTATATATTTTTATTTTTTATTTTTAGATACATAAAAATCCAACTTCAATACTCGAGGAGTCGAACCCACAATCTTGCAATTTGAAGTCTGTGACTTCGACTATATCATTTAATGTGTAAGCTTTTGCAATGTCTACTTAACTGACAAACCAAAAAATCCGATATTATGATACATGTGCCGCTTGTCATAGATGACGACTAGTATTGTTCTTTGATTATTTCTGTCAGGCCGGAATTTGTTCAAAATAACATACTATACTCTGTCATTCGCTTGTCATTCGTACTGGTTTTATTCCATTTCATACAAGCATAGGAAAGTAAATCATTATTATTTAAACGAATATTTTAAAGATATGATCTATTTTGACAACACGTACAACGAAAATGAGCCCAAAAGTCGTTTCGTTGAGTTATTGCCAAAGCAAAAGTGTTCCCGTTTTACGCCGTTTAATTCGCAATTTTACACGTTTAGTGCGACACTGCTAAGTAACCTAAGCAATCCACTACGTCCTTTGTTTTCTTGCAGTCTAATTTCGTTTTTGCGAGATTTTCTACTGATCTTAACGACAAGGGAGCGTAGATGACTTTCTTCAATCTATGAGAAATGTTATATTTTCTTCGAAAATCCGCATTGCATGCATACTTTCTGCAAGGCTGTGCGTATGTATTAGAGCACAGCGAGTACGTGATCACTTTTCATCGAAATCTATGGTACCTACTATGATAAATAAATCATGTCAGCAAGGTGATAAATAAATATACGGCACAATTTAATCTGCACGAAGCTGACAGAAGTTCCAAAGACGAATAAAGGCATGCGACGAATGAATCATGATGGCGAATCAAGGCAAGTAACAAATTAATTACCTATCGGGCAAATCTACGCAAAAATTCAATGGTAAAATGACTTACTTGGTATTACTGTGGAGCTGCCAAGCGTCCAACAAAAAGGACCGATTTGGTAACAGTATCCATGATCATGAACAAAAAGGGGTGATCCGCGATGAATTGCGGAGTCGTCATTGTAATTGCACAGCAAGCAATAATGCCTAGAACTGGAGTAAAATATAATTATCCAAGTCAAGTTTCTTCGTAAAGAAGTTTGCACAGTGGGTACGAATTGAATAGAATGAAAAACAAGGCAGAAAAGCTAACAATCCTAATTTGGGGCAACCTTCTTAATGTGTGCCGCTGTGTTTTCAACTAATGAAAAGCAGTGACTGGAGTTCGATATTTATTCTCCTGGTTAAATCATGTCAATTATTATTATTATTTTATTTATTTTTTTACATTTGGCGTTCCCTATCTTCCACATCTCAAAGAAAACATTTCAGCCGGGGGAATCAAACCCTCACTTTCTTCCCATATTTACGGCCTTGACAGTGAGTGTTTGCTCATCAATTATACAAATACCTTCGGAGTCCACAATAGTTTCTGTTTCAAGAAAGTCATTCCACAACAGAAAGAACAGCCCTGCCCACCTAGTCTGTAACTGCGAAACGGCTTCTGTCGTGTCTGTCATACGTCTTGTGCCAAGTTGAATGCGTTTTCCCGTGGACGTGTCGAGTCTTTTCACACGCCAGTATAAAGCCAAGATTAATGTACTTACTCCGCTCTGATACTGTAGGTCAAAGCGGTTCCTGAGAATCAAGAGAATTCTCTTAAAGAAACTAGGCGCCATCCCCAAAATAGTCAACTGTCCCTGGAAGTTTCTCTTTACATATTGTATTGAGGCGTTATAGTTGTGAAAATCCGAGCTGTGAATTCTTAACCAATATAGGAAACAGACGTCACTGACCCCCCCAAAAAAAAAAAATCAAACGAACATCATCTTCTTCTATCTTTGTCCTTGTCAGACTTAGAGCGATGCCTGTCTTTTTCTCGTTCATAGTAACGCTCCTCTTTCGAAGAATACCGATCTAACTTTTCACGATCGCGATCTTTTTCCTTTTCTTTGTAACGATCCTCTCGGTCGTATTTATGGCTCCGCTTCGTAGTGGACGAACGGGACGAATGTCTAAAATAATACCGGAATGAGTCATCACACTAAAATACTCAGCTACTCTTACCTGTCTTCTTTCTCACGTTCTTTTTCCTTCCTGTCCCGCGAACGCACAGGACTGCGTGACCTAGATCTTGTACGTCGTTTCCGATGTTTTCGGTGACGCTTTTCTCTCTCCGCCTCCACGCTTGCGCTACGCGAACGAGAGCGTGACAAGGATTTACTGACGCGCTTTTCTCTACAAAATATGAAAACACTCATTACAATCGCCTTGGCGTTCAACAAATCACATACCTTCGCTTGTCGTCTGAACGGGATTTGCTGGACGACTTCGGACTCTTTTCTTCGTCTATTTCTTTGTTTTCAACCCCATTTGTGACACTTTCTTTGTTTTCCATAGCACCGGTTTTGCTAGGTGATGGTGGTCTTGAGCAAACAGGACTCTGTCCCGAACTATGCGACTCGACCACAATTCCGAGTCGCTTTTGCCGAGCTTCTTGGTAAGCCTCTTGTAAGGACGATACAGTCTTCTCCAAAAGCTCCGTGTCAGGCTACAGAAAGTCGGATTTTAATGAGGATTTCTAAGTTTCACGCATTTACTTTTACTTTGCTCAAAAGAACGTATTTCAGACAAGAATAGTATGCTTACCTTCGGACGCTTGTAGAGTTGTACTAGGCGGATGGCAATGAGTTTCAAGTCCATTTCTTGAGCTCCAAACACTAAATACCATGCTGGTTGTGTAGGCAAGGGAATTCCCAGAACTTTGGCACCTAAGAAAATGCAGGCAGCTGCAATGGTCTCTGGAGTATAGCGCACCCAAACGTCCGTGCGCAAGGAGTCATTCATATAATTCCTGTAAACATCCAACACATTCTTAATACGTTACAATTAACGTATTACGGTCGCCGCCTTTGATTTCGTTGGCACAATGCAAGAAAGTGTTTATGTGACGCTACGCTGCTCCCGCACATGTGCAGAACAAGAGCGGCAACGTGGTTGCTTGTCGCTCTTATGCTCCCAATGGTCCCGTGCCGGAAGGTTACGCACCCAGAAAACAATGGGTTTATCCCCACCCCTTTTACCTGCTTTTAAGTGTCGAGTCGCTTGCCGATCGTTGCGAAGTAGATCAATGTTTTTTTAGTGACCTGCAATGATCCAACTTCTAACAGAATTAGCAGCGTATAAACATGGAAAAGCAGAACCAAATCAGGCCCGCCTTCTTAAGAAGGGTGAAGCCGAGTCCAACGGAAGACACACATGACCAACCCACCCCAATACCCCAAAGTATTCGGGATGCCACGGCCCATCAAGCTTAAGTCGAAAAGGGGCGGGGATTGCACCCTCCGGACAGGGTCACACTTTGAAAGGAGGGGAGAAATACTTACTGGACGAGGTTTTCACCTGGCCACTGTCAGGTGGGAACAAAAAAAGCTAAGATTAGTACGGGAATATTTCAGAGCTACATTAAAGCCGATTTTGGGAGCAAAAAATAACCTTTTGCCCCGAGCTAGCTTCAATGCAATGTTGTGCACATGCCCTTAACAAAATTTGAAAAACGAAATCAAAATAAACCAATTTTAAGCTGATCCGAACTGAAATTTCTACTGTCAAAATATACTTTTCCTCTTCTAGCCTACTTAGAAGGGAAAAAGTACGGCACAGCTTTGGATTTCGGAAAGATATCAAGAAAATGGGCTCACCAAGACATTTGCGCCAATTTCTTATTGCGCTCCAGACCCAGTAACTGCAGGTAGACGACAACAATCTGTGTGAAAAACAATACTAAATTTAAAAAATAGTTTTCGAAAGATAAAAAGATTACTTTGTGCGGGTGCTTCACGTGTACACAGAATCCCAACTCTTTCAAAACACGCCGCTCAGCTTTAATAACTTGGTTCTTTAAGTTGATGTAAGTTTGATCCAATAACATAGGTTGAATAGGTCTAAAACGTACAGATTATGTAACTTTCTTCTAAGAAAAGTACCCAGTATTGACTCACTTCTCACCACGTAATTGTCTAAGGTGATGAAAAACAGAAACCACATCTCGAATCCTTCGAGGAGCTTCTTCAACTTTGGACGCTAGGCAGACACAACCCATTGCCGTAACTTCCATGGGATGTCGAACAAAGGATTTACTATAATAAAACCTCTGGAACAAAACTTGGCCAGTCGCCATGGCGACCTACAAAAATATTACAAAATATAATTGAACTGAAGCAACAGAAACAACTGTTTAAATGTACTTGAGGTAAACGAAGCAGAATTCCCGCCGATTGTATGAGTTCACAACCAACCACGCGAAGATCGATCTCAACTTCCGGATCCAAGCCATCTTCACTTGATGGTGTTTTACTTAAACGCTCTTCACTTAAAAGACAATTTTCAAGGGAAATGATCACTTTGCCGTATGGTTTTGGTTGCTTCGTGTTCGTAATTTCTAGAGCTGCATCGTTTTCTGACTTTGACGCCATTTTCACGAAACGCAGCAACAACGTAGTAACTACTGTCGCGCTCCAAGCGGCCAGTCATATTAGTAGTACTTTTCACAAAAGATGGCGTTTTGCGTCCAATTCTTATGTAATTTTAAATTTTCATTTTTACAATTCAATACAGGCATGTCAATTCAATAAAAACTGGCTTAAAATCCCGAGACAAATCACAATTTTTTAAAAAAACTAACTCTCATGACTTAAAAATTAACCACACCTCATGTTGTGGCTAATGAAATGATATCTTGAACTTCTTTGAATGCGTTTTCGACTTGTTTTTGGGTGAACTCCGGCTCCCATAACGTTGACAACGCGACATGGGCATACTGGAGTCTTTCCACGTTCGTCATTTGAGCTCCTAGTCGCTTTTCAGCAGCTTCTACAGGCAAGCCATCTCTTTCCACCGCTCGTCGCACAGCCTTTTAATTTCAACACGAGTTAATTAAGGAACAACGTTACTAGTAAAAATAATACCTCTTCAGGAGGTACAAATGTAACCCAGACTTCTTGGCAGAATGCATTCCAACCTGCTTCTAGCAGAACCGCTGCATCAAGAACTACGAATGGAATTCCGTTGATTTTGGCGTCTTCAATTTGTTGCTGAGCCAGATCTGCGATTGCTGGCCACACAATTTCATTCAACTGTTTCAGGGCTTCCTAGGTAAAAGAACAGCGTCAATATTTGCAACCACGAGTCAATTTCTCAATAACTATTCTAGTTACATAGATTTCACGTAAATCAATATGTGCACAATTCATTTCAACCAAGTTTTCAGCCGTGTGAGTATCGAAGTTACCTTATTATTAAACACAATAGCACCCAATAATCTTCGATTAATCATGCCATCTTCAGCAACGATCGACTCTCCGAACGTTTCTACCAGAGTCTTATGACACTGAGTACCGGGCAAATATGCCTGGTGGCCTAACAGATCACACGGAACTATTGCTGCTCCCAATGCTGCCAGGCGTTTTGCGATAGAAGTTTTCCCTGACGCCATTCCTCCGGTTAATCCAATTACGTAAGGATGAGGGACAGGCTTACTAAGCTAAAAACGAGATGGAAACTTAAAATTTTGAAAGATTATGAGCAAAATGGTCTCTTACGGTAGGCTTCTGAATGTGTGTTCCCAACAGCCTTATTCTCGCATTACTAGAGCTAATTTTTTTTTCTTCGTAGTCACTGGCAAGTGGATCTTGCAGAAGATTGACGCATTCTACGTCCAGTAAAGGTAAATTACGCTCTTTGCGCAAAGAGTTGACAGCTTCTCCGCCTTTAATAGTTTCTGCACTGACAACTAGTAACTAGAAAGAACCGAATCAGATTGACAAAATACACAAAGTGGAGCTAATCACTTGCAACTCCGCATCTGTTGCGGTAGGGCCATAAGGATCTGTAATGGGGACAACACGGTACTGTAAATTGGGTTCCACGGAATTCAAATAAGCTTCGACTACTTGAATCCGTTGGCCAACTGGCTCAATAAGCTCCCATAAAATTTTTTCTATAGTTTATGTTTTTAAATTATGAAAACTTGGTGCACAAAGGAAACAATACTTCTTAACATGACTCCATCCGTCACTCCGACGGTTAAACGACGTTTTGTGCGAGAAACGGCGGTGCTCAATAAATATTTGTGACCTTCGTGAAGCCGATCAAACGTCCCACCGAGAACTACTTCGTCATACCCAGCTTTGCCTAGAACGTAAAACTGAATAATTATCAAACTTTTTAAGAACACAACATATAAGCAAGGTTGAAAAAAGTAAGTACATTAACTACTCCGCAAAGAATATATAAAAAAAAACATACCAGCTAATACAAACATGCGACAACAAGAAAAATCCAATGACAAACGCATGTCTCGGTGATATTGGTGTATAACATCCTTACTTGATAGACATACAAAGTGGCTGAGCTTGCTGGGAGCACATACCATAGCAAAACGCAAAAGCAACACTCCTACAAGCCAGTCATTTAGCCAGAGGAATGAAACGAATAAACATAAATAATGTGAGGCGAGCCCTACCTGTTCTGTTGTTTGCTAAAAATGACATTCTCCTTATTTTACTTATTAGAACTTCGTTAATGGAATGTGCGGGAATAAAATTGAAGAGTTGTCATGCAGGAAAACCAGGCGCGGCTAAAAGCTGCTTTTTGCGGAGGAGATGACTTGCGAGTTTCCGCTCGTGGTTACTAATGGCGCTGTAATACGGTAAATTAACACATTTGATATGTGGTGTACTAGCTCACAATCATCTAGAGATGGCACAGTTGGTATGTTCCCTAATATGTGTGCGGGAGGAACAACGTCTTTTCTTCTCATTTTTTCTGAATTTAAATTGTGCTGGTTCTGAATATGTATATATTTTTTTACAATTTGCATTAAGAACGTTTATTTAAATTAAATTATGATAGCTTTGTGTTAAATTTTAGCGTTAACTTCGGTTATTTTGGATTCAATCATGTTATATTAGGTTACGTTTAATTAGGTTCTCTAGGTTAGGTTCAGATGGTTTATGCTCGGTAAGGTTAGGCTAAGTCAGTTTAGTTTAAGTAGCTTAAGCATAATTTAAAATGACCCCTTGTAGCATCCTCGAGGTACTCGCTAATCTCTCCCCTGCCGTTACCCTGGTATGTTCTCCGCAAAACGCGAATAGGTTGTCCGTACCATAGAGTATACAGAGGCGACAAAAGTCCTTTCCCTTGTGGACCAGTGTACTCTCTTGCCTGGAGCAATTTTCCTTCGTAAAAATGTGTATCGTGAAACTCGTGTCTTACTCTATCGTATCTTTTTATAACTTCGCTCCCGCTAGGTGGTAGCACTTCCCACGGCTGGTACATCCGCAGAAGGTAGCTTTTAGTGTCTTGTAGGAAAACAGTGTTTTAGCTTTTGGGAACTCGCCTCAATATCAACAAGTTGCATGTAAACAGTTTTATTTTTGATTCCTAGTTCACTATCTATGACTATTCCGTGCATAGAGTGATTCCGTGCTTCCATGAGAGCCACGGCGGATCGGTTGTCCGCGCCAAAGAGCATACAGAGGCGACAAGTGTCCCAGGCTCATCCATCCCTCTTCCTGTATAGGGGATCCTCGAGAACCAGGCAGTGGCGGCGCCAGGGGTTGCCCCGACAGATATTCAGTTTCCCCGACGGGGTGTCAATACCCATTGACTGTATGCAGATACCCATTGATAGGTCTCCCCGACACCCATGTATGGCCTTTCCCGACGGCGTGTCAGCAATTCCCCGACAGGGTGTATATATACACCCCTGACACCCCCCTGGCGCCGCCTCTGGAACAGGATAAATTATATACTATATCTATGTTTAAGCGATTCAGTTGGGAGAGCCCGTGCGCACTGTGGTTTATAAACACGGTGACCGCGTTTCCAAAACTGAGAAAAAGTTTGTTTTTCAAGCATGCCTGTGCTACAAAATTTAGCGCGCACTGGCTCTGCCGACTGAATTTGCTGTTAATCTGCTGGCCGCTCGTATTTACCCAACTTACAGCCAATTAGTGTAGATTCTACTTCCAAGACCCAATCAGGATTGATGCTGGCTCTTAAGGACTTCCTTTAACATTATTTTCCTGGGACATGCCCGTAAACCGGCAAGCCATATCGATACTAACTCAATGTCCGTACCGAATCAAGGTTATTTAAAAGGGTAGGTTGTCCTGCGGCGAGGAACGCAGATGGCATTGAATCGTGGCGTCGTTGGAATCCGCGCGTTTTTCGACGGACGGTGCAAGTGTGAACACGGTCACCAGTTATGCGCTCCTCTTTAACAGAGTATGTATGTGATTCTTGTATCTCTTGTTAAAGCTCCGGTATACACAACTTTCAGTATTAAAAAATATATATATAAAAAATAAAGATAAGGATTTCGGTTCATGGGGGAGGGGAGGTCTCTTATCCAACTAATAGCAGTGGTTGAATAAAGTCAAAAACTCGGTATAGGAGCACATCCCTATGCTGTCGTATAAACCCTTAAATTTTAGACATGATATTACAAAAAGTACCTGACCGATTTTGTTTCTCTTCATACCTTAAAATTAAAAAAAATCACACATAATGCACCAGTTTGCCTGATTTTCATTTTTCCTGTTTAAAAAACTAGCAAAATTCAACAATAGTTTATAAATGTCGTAAAAAATTTTTAAATACAAATGCAAATAGTAATGCACTAGATATCCACAACAACACCATTACTACCACAAGTGTTGCTTTGAATTTTTAACAATTTTCCTAGCATGGTGTCTGAAATTTCCCATATTATTCTCTCATAAGGGGTTTGTGTAAACTGGGGCCTTAAATACACGCTTGTCGTATTCGTAAAACTTTAAAATCTTTACTTTCTTTCGTGTTATTTAATTAGATTTCCTTTCATTTTCTTCCTTTTATATTAGCTTACAGATTACAATAGCCGATCGAATAGGTAACGAATTTCAGCTCAGTGGAAACACGTTTCCACTCAAAATCATGTTTTGTGAGGCATGTAGTCTACCTTTCATTCTGTTGCTTACATTCTTATTTTTCTGTCCTATATTTTTCTCGTTTTTAACGTTTCGAACATTTCTAACCAACAGCTCCTTTCCGTACAGGAAATTTCATTGTTAGTATACGAAAAATACAAACCAGAGATTGCGAGTTTGTAAAATGTATTAAATTCTACGAAATAGACAAATGTATTAGCAGATTTTCGTGTGATATAATCAAATTTCTGGTCAGAATATAACATTTACGATGACTGGCAATCGCTTTGTAGCCTTTTACGCTGATTGGCTGAAGTCCAGTGACGTAACCTCTGGAAATTCAAACGCTAGCTTCCACAAAAGCCTAACTTTCTTTTAAATAACCTTGTACTAAGTGTTCAACATCCTTTTCTATGTACGGCACTTGGAATTAATATTGTCCTTATGGGCTAAAACTGTCCCAATGGATTTAAGAAATACGCTTGGTGTCTGCTACCCCTTCAGGATTACGTTTTAGCCCGATATCTTTAAGCAGCACATTAAAACCACACTTTTTACTAAATCATTTTCTCCCAAGCGTAGGCTAACATGAAACGGAGATCTGACGTTAGGTCAAATTCACAAGTCTTATAGGCTAGCCTTTCACTGCCTTGAGGACGATTACTTTTTTCAGGTAGGCCTACTGTTCTTATTTGCACTCGAACATTCTCCATCGCAGATATAAGGTATTGTATGTTTTGAGTTATAAACCCAATCGTGTGCTTTACTATATTTCAGTAATATTTTTAATACCGAGCACGCAGCGGCAGCCGTGGAGTTTGAGAACCTTCACAGTTGTTAATGTAGATGTCTATTGTGTTCGTCGACTAGAGGTAGAGTAACCTCTAAAAATTTGAAAAAGTTGTGTTAACTTGTCTGTCACCCCTCTTTGTAGCATTCTTCATTACGCTAAAACGGTAACTTGCAACTATTAAAAAAGGTTAGCTATGGTTTCAGTGAATCCGAATCCATGTGGTATGCACAATTTAAAATATTCCTCCTGTGATAATGTTGGAATCCTTTTATTTGACACTGAGGAATTCCTCTCGAACTCTGAAAAGGCAGGCTCCTATTAAAGTTTGCATGAAAAAGAGACAAGTGCGAAGTGCAATCAGAGTGGGAACAAAAGGAAAGAAAAATATGGGAAGACAACGCTCATTGCAGGGTAGGGAAATCTCCGCATCCCTTTTATAGAACTTGAAAAGGTTACAAGATCGCACTTAAACACGCAAGCGGTTACGCTGAAGCTGACCTACCGCTTCGCTTTACTTTTACCAAGCAATCCTAATGCCAAATTTGCATTAGATAAGTCCGAAACTGAAGTGGCACGCCAAACTGGTTTTCTCCCAAGTCGGAATTGTGTTGACAGCGAAGACATTGACGTCTCTTTTTATTCAGACTTGGGCCTGTCAAGACGTTATTTGCTTCGCCCAGGTCATTAACTTAGGTCATCGAATTGGAATTTATGCGTACTCAAAAAAATATACGACTGTGTTATGTGTTTCTTAATTTTTTATTTTTCCGAGAAAAGCTCGTATATTTATTGAGCAGGCTTTATACAAGTAAAAGGCGCCAGTGGTGCATATGGTTAAAAAGAAGCTAATTTGTACATGAGGTCATGTCAAGAATCCAACGCTCGACACACATTTGGCACGACGAGGAGACCAACCAATACCAAATATAGCAGATAGAAGCAGTCTGCGTATTTTTATTTTTTTTACAACTATAAACACTTCGAAAGGATTTATGGTGCCAGATCTCCCCAACATATTTGCCACTTTTCTTTCCTTTTTCTACACAACTTTGTTAGCTTTATACATATCTATGTATAACGACGCCCATTCCCAAGCACTTCACTGCAGGTATTAAAGCTTCTGTTTACCTTTGAAGAACCGACTCCATGGCAGCCTTGGAAAAGGCGAAGGAAGCTGGTTTGTTGCAATACAACAGTTTCCATGGATAAAGTGCGCGTGTTAATAGGAGTGGCTCCAATGACTAAAACGGTTTTGCCGCGATATACAAGACAAGACTTGAACAAGAACTAAACACGGATAAAAAGGAGAGACAAAAACCCTCCAACTGTGCTGCATCATACATCAGAAGTGGCTTCGGTTTTGAAAAACTGCGTTGGTTCTCGAGGGCCATCTTCGAGGTCTGGGTCTTGCAAGGCACGCTGACTGGCTGACTTCGGGAAAAAGATCGGGTCTATACACAAACTGGTCGGTTTATGTCGTCGGAAGAAAATGCGGCGTGCAAAACAGTACACACCACTCAGGGCAGCCGCGCCGACAAGCAGGAAAACAACGGCCACCACGACCGTAATGAGCGTGGATTCCAAAGACCAGGGTCGCATAGGTAATTTGGCCACGACACAGTGTGAATAGCGTGTCCGAGTGGACTCGTGATGAGCAAAGACGATGTCGCCGTCTACTTCACGCGTTCCGTCCGGTGGGGGCAGAAACTTGGTATCGTGGTTCGAAAAAGTGGCGCAGACTTTGTATTCCTCGTCGTACGTAATGTCACCCATGTTGGTGAACGTGTAAGAATAGGCCGAGCAATTAACCAAGTGGTGGGCCACGAGCTGTTCCTCGTGAAAAATGACGACGGTGAACTCGCAGTCCCGTGGTGCATCCAATACGCGCATAAACACAGAGACCGAATGTGCTGAGCTCACATTGGCATAAAAGGCTGTAATTTGCGCGGCGTTCTCCTCTTTATGGTCATGGTGTTTCATGGTAGTCGTCTCAATCCTAAACGCCAGATCCTTGCCATGAATAATGATGGGACTGGAACAGCCCGGCAATAGCGCCACTTCATCGCCGTGATCTTCCAGCAGGACTAAACAGACGCGGTACTTTTGCTCGTCGCGGAACGCGTTAAACGGCACCGTCAGATTAAGGGTCGTGTTGGCGGTTTGGGAATCGCAGTGCACGGGCACGGATTCGAGCAAAACTTCGTGTTCGCCAATCATTTGGTAAATGAAGACTGCGTCGCACTTGAAAGGTTCGGCGAATTCGTCCACGTCCCATTGCGTGCTCAAATGCGTGCCATTATATTGGAAGTGATTCAAGTGCACGTGAGCGGTGGATAACTTCATTTCTTCTTCAGTGGGCTGGGATGCCAACATGAATGGGTCATCAGGAGCACGGAAAGGATCTTCGTCATTCCCACACGTCAAACTGGACACGTTCAGTTCTGCCACAATGCCGTTCTCCAAAGATGGTGGGGCCGCGCATAAAACAGCTTTCCTGTCTTCGCTCCGTAAACGGGTCTGGGGATCTGACAGCCAAAGTGCAAAGTCTGTCAGCTGACAATCGCAATTCAAGGGATTTTCTGTAAAAATACCAAACAAAATGCCATTAGTTTTGCGGACGGGTTTTTGTTTCACATCCTCCTAATTCTCTTTCATTCTACTATCAAGATTGCCTTAGTCTACATAAACAACCATATATTGACTTGTCAAAATCCTTCCGCTCCCTCCACTTTTCGCCTTCTGTGCCATACCACTGATCACTTGACCATTAGCTCGATCGAGTCCGAACCGAAAGGGACGAAAAGATTCGATCCATACAAGGACGGATGTTCATTGATCAAGATCCTCTTTGCCCCCCCCCCCCTCTTCCCTCGCACAAGGTGTTGTCCAGGACATAGAGGCCATTAAAAGTTACCTGGAAGGCATATAAGCATGCAAAAGGGGGAGGGGGTATTCAGAACAGGGTTGACCGTTTCGGGGTGGGCGTTTGAACGCTACTTTTTAACTACTTAAGCTCCAAAAGTGCTACAACATCCAGTTACTATACAATTCAAAGAAATGTGAGGACCCAAAGCTTAGGGGTGTCTTTTGCGGAGGTTAGGTGCTGAAAAGGGATGCTAACCGTCCCCCTTAAACCGTTTGCTTTTCCATGCTATTGTCCATTGTAAGGGGTCAAGCCAGACGGGTCCCTGAAACGGCTGCAGCAAGACGTAAAAGGTTTACTTATTGTATTTTGTATCTGGCGACTCTAGGATTTCTCGGACTGTCAACTTATGCACATCCGCATGTACAGAAATGACAATAGTGACGTGACCGAGGGATAGGAGCTTAGGATTGTGGCGCTAAAAGCTCACCAAATGTCGAAAGATGCATTTTCTTTCAGCTTCGCGTACCTTATATCAGTCTCTGTGCAATATATTTTAATACTTATTTATACTAACCTCACCCCGAGTGATTATTATAGGTAGTTTATGGCAGGCATAAACCGCGCAACACTGTAAACCAGCTTCACTGGTTTAAAAATGCCTACAAGAACTGGACAAGAAACGCGATTTGCACACAGGGCGTGCAAGTTGGTTCAGGATGAAGAAAAGCGGAACGAATGTGGAAGAAAGTTGCGGGAGTTGTCCGGAATTTTTAGAGAGAAAACAAGCTGCTAGCGGGCTATGACAGGATATATGACATAATAGCAAATTCCAGCCGCGCTAGAGCCACAAGCAGGTGCAACGCGGGATACGGAGAAATAATATATGTTGAAAATGCTGAGAAATTTTTCGGTCGACCGTAATGGCACGGCGTTCCCTCTAACGTAAGAACTATTGAACGTGATGCCATGGCCTATTGTGGGTGGTAAGGAGCCTATGACGTGGGAGACTTTGGACAAGAAGCATATAAACGTGGGATAGGACCGGATAAGGCGTCCATTTTGAAGGTTTCGGAAAAATGAGAGTTGCGAAGGGGAAAATGTTTAACGAAAAGGCAAGCGCATTTCCTGTTCAATGATAAAAAAGAAGCCTTTTCTACTTTTGGGTTAGTTACGGTTCTTCGACGGACCTTAAAATTGACACATAAAGAGAGCAAGGCGGTTGGAAACGGGGAGGGTTGTAGGGTTTTCGGTTAATCAGTGAAGGGTAGCAGGCGGCCATTGTCATTATACTGCCGCGGTTTCCGGGGCTTTTTTGAGACAAGACACGGACCCTTATTGGCATTAAACAAGGGCGAGGAGTAAAAGAAAGACGGGTAAATTAGGTAGCCCGAAAAAAAGTACACAAACTCTCCCAACCAGACCTTTGATTGGCATGACTTATCTGCTGTTAAAACCCGCATTAAGAGCATTCTCGCGTCTTCTAAGCCCCTCTGGTTACCCTTGGCAGATGCAAATCGGACCTGACACGACGAACTTCACGACGGGAATAAAAGCCAAGGCCTAAGCTCTTGGTCGCGTTATCGTACGCTTCATCACCTGCGTGGACCTTTTTCTGTTCTGGGGGATTCGGTCTTAAAAATTCGTCAGGGCTGCAAAAGCTATAGTGCACTGTAGCCAGCATTGTCAAGCGAGGTTTGGACACATCAAGAATAACCGGTACTAAAAGGGTCCACGGACAGGCTTACGAACTTTGAACAAGGAAACCACACCTTCGGCCGGAGCCAAAATACCTTTTCTTTGGGAAATCCTCAACAAGAAGCCAATTTCCCCACGACAAGTCCTACCTTCCGTGCTAAGAAGTTCACAGCAGGCGGGGGGTGAGGGGGGTGTTTAAAAACCAGTGCTGAAAATCGTAGAAAATTCTTCTGTTTACCTGTCAAAATAAGTTGTTCTAGCTGAGGCAAGTTCTGAAAGACTTCCGGTTGGATAATGCTAATGTCGTTATCCGTCAAGTCCAGATGCGTCAAACGACTAAAGGCGGAGAGAAGATCTGTCGTGACCGCCCGTAAAAAATTGTGACTCATATCCAGTGTCGTTAATCTACAAAAGGAAAAACACAAACGAGGCACATTATTTTTTAGTAGCACATATTTTGGGACGCATAATAAGTCCCCTTTTAAGGCAAAAGCAGCGCTTGTGCGTTTTCCAAACGTATAGCACAGGTAGTAGCATAGGTTTTAGGGACACATGTATAGCAACACAACCAGTAAAAGATGTTGTAGTCGTTCTTACCTGTCCAAGTGGGCCAAGGATTGACTGGAAACCGTGACCACACGGTTGTGACTCAATACTAAGGACGTCAGGGAAGATAACCCCGAAAAGGCATGATCCTCGATGACTTCAATCTATGTTGGCCACCCCAACAAGTAAAATGGGAAAAAAGACATTAATTAAGCCATAAAATCACAGGTTTCTTACATGGATGAAGGGATACCAGTAGTAATTCATTAAGCAATTCAACGAGAGTACACTCGTCTTCTACTACGCATCGTTAAAGAGAAAACATCCTTTGCCCAGCGTACCTCATGCCCCGTAGCTAGGAATTTTTCGGAACACGACGGACAAGGAAAATTGCTCCTAAATCAACAACTTCCAAGTCTTTCCTAACTGGTTCTCACTCGTCCCAAACGCAAGTTCAGTAGCGAACAGCATGCCAGATAACAATATACCCCACTCATGTCCACTTTTTTGGGGGTTTAAAAAGCTTTTTTTTAGTTTTATTCTGTAACCGTTTAAAAGATAACTGTCACGCATAACATGTTTTCACGACAACATAGTTTTAATGTAAACAAAGAGATCAATGCTTCATCTTTCATTTTACCAGGAAGATTCAAAGGGAGAGAAGGTAGAAAGATCAACTTGCGTAGGTATTTCAATAGTAGGATGGTTAATTAACCTACATTACAAGAAGCATTGCCCTCGATGAAGGTACAATGAGGCTTGCAAGTATTTCATACCTGATTATAGGACAGAGTGAGGCTTCTCAACGCGCGGAGACTGGGAAGCATTTTGTCCTTCAAGGTAGAGATGTTGTTAAAGCTCAGGTCGAGAGTTTCCAAGGCATCCAAACCTTGTAAGAACTCCGGGGTTAAGCTACCCTTAATGAGGTTGTGACTGAGGTCCAAGTGTTGTAATTGGTGTAAACCTCTCCAGGTTGCGGCCGAGGTCAACTGTCCCATATCCAGCTGGTTGTTTTTCAAGACCAGCGTCTGGAGTTTGGGCAGGGTCACAAAGGCTTCAGCACTCAAGCTTCGCAGTGGATTGCCACTCAAGTCTAAAAACTGGAGGTAACTGAGCCCAGTGAACAAATGACTAGGCACATTTGCAATTCGGTTGTTGGACAAATCCAGTCTTTCTAATAAAGGCAGGGCCCGGAATGCCGAATAAGGAATTGCCACCAACTTATTGTTGGGCAAACCCAAGGCAATCAGCGTCGAGCCCAAGCCGCGGAAAGAGTTCTCGGACACGTCGCGCAGCACTCCGGACGAGATCACTAACCCGTGCAACGTTACTCCTTCGAACACGAAATCCCGCACGTGGGTCATGTTTTGAACCGACAAGTCTAGCAAGGAGACTTGCGCTCCTTTCAATTGACTAACGATGCTCTCCAACGCTTTAGGCTGCTGGGCCACTCCTGTACACCGTAAGGTATGAGGCAGATCGCACTGACACGTTAATCCATTGACTTCGCTTACGGTAGGGCAACTCCACACCTTGTTGGCTGCCTCGATCGCGCCCAGAAACATTAGCAACAGCCACATTACCAGTTGTCTCATCCTGGAGTTAAAGAAGGCAAAAAGACAAAAGTCTATTAAGCATTGAGTACACTATATGTGCATTAAAAAGCACAAACAAAAATTAAAATGAAAAAGAAGACAACGTTAGCAGGCAGGTGAGAATTAAGGTAGTCTAGCTCGTTTCCATGTTGGCAGTTGGCACCTCCCTTAATTTTCTCACCAACAACATATGCAAATTGCGCTGCTATGGAATCACAGAACATTTTAGTCCCCCCCCCCCCGCCTCGTTAAAATATCTTATAAACGGCTTTGACCCTTTCAGAAAACCCGAAGAAGAAAGCACCTAAAAGAAGTCCAAGACACATACAAGTTTCTTGAAGCTCGCAAGCGGTTTAACTTTGTGGAGTCGAGCTATTGTAATCGTGCAGGACCATTCTTCACGCCTATTAACCCCAAAACACGACCCGTAATGGACTTAAGAGCCAGCACACAGAAATATTTCCCTTTTACGCTTTTATAACTTTTTCATAGCGTGCATAAGTTAACCTTTCCTTGTGCGATAATCTTAATCAGCTCCGGCACTATTGTCTTGCTAATGTCCTGCCTTCCCTTACGATTGTCTCGCGTTTTTAATGACGTCTTCCTGTCAGGTTTCATAAACCTTGATTAACAGTTTGCTAAGTCGCCATCTGAGGATGGGTTAAAAAAAAAGCTTTTGCCTTTAAATTCTTCACTCCTATGTCGAAGGGGGCATATAGGCTCCTTGCTGACGTCATGCATACATAATAGATGACGCGAGGCCTCGGCGCGCTCACTTTTCAGGTGTTTATAGTACTCACCATAGGCGAGGAAGAAATACACCCACTCTCAACAATACGCTATCGCTCAAAAGCCTCAGGCCCCCTTCATTCGATAACAAACCCCAGTTCACATAACAATAAAGTTGCATTACGAAACATCTCAGAGGAGGGTGTCTTGAAGGGATCTCTTACATCAGCAGCATCAGTGCGAAGCATCGGTGTGCTAGACAAGACCGGATCGTGTGTCACTATGCCTGCACCATGCTAGTGAAACCTTCACATGGGATCTGCCAACGAGTGGTAGAGAGTGGGCATACTGATGGCCCTGCCATATGCTGAGTACGGCAGTACTCTACATAATTCATTCATATGGAAAAAAGTGCAACGGGATTTCTGCTTTCACACTTGAAGATTCTAGGTTTCTTTCGGTTTCTAGTGGATTAGGGATAAGTCGGCTATCCGACGAGTTATTTTGGGTTTTGTCACTACTGAACTTATTACTTATGTTCGTGAAGATGGTTTGTCACTCCTATAGGAGCGTAATAGACGACCATTGCACTGACCTTTCTTTCCTAATGGAAAACCAAACGGGAAGCATTTGGTATGGAAAAATAAAGGAGAAACTCTTAGTTCTCGAAATATTTTTTTGAAAAGTTTTCTTTTTAATTCAACGAAGTTCTGCGTAAAAAACGATTGCTTTTTTTGTTGTTTACTTAGTAACTTGGACTAAAAGGGATATCGTAAGGAAAACGGATTAAAAGGGGGAATTGAAAGGTTCATGACCGTTTCCTCGCTGGAAGATTCCGGGGAGAAAGAGGAGAGAGAGACAAATTCCTGGAATCTTTTTGCGAAACTCTGTGAGGAGTAGGTGGAAAGCGCTCGAATGAGCGTTACGCGGGGTCTTTTGAAAACGAGCTGCTGGGTTCATGCGCGTGAATGATACCCAAAGTTTCGCAATGCGTGATTTATCGCATATTGGTGCTATGCTGCTAGTGGTTGAAATTCCACAAGCGAAAACTGCTGGAATGGTCCTGGACATAAGGAAAGCATCGTATTTTTGGAGTCTTTGCATGCTGCGGCAAATAAGCATCTCGGAAAAAACCCTAGCTCGCTTAACTCCATACTTACTGGGGGTCCCGAGCCTATGTGGTTAAATGGAGTCGACTCATCTAATTTAAGATCAATTATAAGATTCCCCAAAGTAGATAAACTTTTCCGAAATTTTCAACTTTTCAAACGGGCCGTAACGTATGGTATAGCAAAGTGACATGATTTATTTCGTATCAGACGATGAGGATCCCGCTACAATAGGACGCAAGCGTATCTTATGCTTCATTTCTTTCCTTTACAATTGCTCTGCAACTATTGGTGTGTAAACTTTCCTACATTAACTTCCCTCTTGCATAAGAAGTGCTTTGAAGAAAAAACCTTAAGAAAAAACCTTAAAACCTTAGAAAGCAAGAATTTTCTTCAAAAATTTACACAAATTATGCATTCATGACACAAAGACAATAGGGAAAAAACTGAAACAGTAAAGAAACGATGATAAAAGTTTCAGAAAACTACCACACTCCACGTTGTACGACCGGTGTCGGGTGGACATTGCACAGGGAGGACGATCACTTTTGTCACTCCAACACAAGTGATTTTGGAACACCTACAAACAACGCACTCCACATACAGCAATCGAAGTACAGTTTATGACGTAATTGACTACGACCTTCTAATAAGAAGAAATATAAGAATATCACACTCATCCCTTCTGTGACGAAGGAACAAAAAAAGAACTTCATCACAGCAAACTCCATCAGCACGAATAGTGCATTATTGGCGAAACGAATCAAATACACGCGCATATTATATCCGTTTTTTTACTATTTCAGTCTTTTCACTAGTTTCTTTGTATTATGAACGCATTATTTGTGTAAATTCGGAAGAAAATTTTTGCTTTATTATACTTATGTATAGTCAAGCAACAGCAGCACGCGACAAGGGGCGCAACGTGACAGTTTTCTCTGCTAATGCGATGCTAACCGCAACATAGCAAATGATTGGTACACGAAGGAGACCATGCTTACGAGAAGAAGGAAGAAAAAATGGCGTAGATCCAGCGAAAAACGACACACGACCGCTTTATTGGTGTCAGGATTAGAACCTCTTTCACTCTTTGAGAGCCTAGCATGTCTTTTATCTCCTATATAAGGTAACATATCCCGAAGAAGGCAATTGCCAGTTGTAGTCGATTAAAAGGTCCACTTTGCTGCGCGAGTATTCCCGAGCAAAAGTAAAATTGGATAATAGCAGTATAAGTTTTTCTTTTGTCTGTTAGTTTTGGCCAACGTTATTTGGCACGGCGAAAATGAATGAAGGCATGACGGGGCGATTGTCATAAGGTCTCACCCATGCACTCATGTGCACTCTTTCATTATAAGACCCGTATCAAAATTCTGGGGCGTTGTCTCTTAGGAGATAACAGAGCTTGTTGGTTATTAAAGAAAATCATGAGCGAAAAACAATGGTTCGGTGCTGTCAAACATGACGGAAGAAAGCAGCGTGCCCATTTTTCATTGGAATGCGTACGTTTGAAGACATAAAACGCATAGGAAATTGAACGCACCACACACTAGCTTATTTCCAATTCAAGGGACGACAACCACACCCCATCATTCAGTAATACACGCATGTGGAATTTCTCTCTTCATGTGTTCCATCACCCTCAAGGTGAACTTTAGCTGAGCAAAGACTGCTGTTACAGCTGAAAGTTTGGTCAAGAATGAAGTCTACTACTTTACGAATCGTGACGCTTTACAGGATCCATATCCTTTTCAGCAAGATGCGCTTGTAAGTTTCCATCAGATAAGAGATCATAACTAATATTTGGTGTCTATATTTATTCTTAGAGAGTGTTTGTCTTTAAACCAAGAAACTGGAGAACTCACGATTTCGTACAAAAAGGTACGTATGAATGAATACCGAGACTGAGTTTTTAAGAATTGGAGGCCCAAGGGAATGCAAATTCGCTAGTTGTTCTAGAAGTTTTGACAACACTGACAGTATTTCGAATAGTGAAACGCGAGTTGAAAGGTATCTGTGAATTCCGCTTTATCTTTGCGCACTGAAATATAAATAACACTGCTCAAACTCTTGATAGCTTGGATTTTATTTTCACGATTGCTAATTTGAGAAGCGGTGAAATAGAAATGGACAAAGATGATACATATGTGTGGTCATAAGAAAATGGGACAATTATGTCAAAACTCGCGAGTTTGTTGTCCTAGGATTTTGTGGACCGTACTGCTAGTACTAAAACATGAAATTTTACGAAGCTGTTAAGTGCTGAGCGACTTCCGAACAATTGGTTTCTTCCCTTTCCTGGTCGCATACAGAGCACTTACATGTAAAAAAAAAAAAAAAAAAAGAAAAAAAAAAAAACTTTGGAAAGTAAAGAACAGTGATTTACTCGGAGAGTGAGAGCATGAATTGTGCTTTAAAATGGTATCATTAGACGGGAAGTTTTGTGGACACAGGAAACGAACCGCTTACATATACATCACATTACAACTTGAGCCTTTCCGTTCTTGTAGGGTCCGGTCGTCCTTTTGGTCAATAAAGGAAGGATGTGGTCAAGGTGCACACAAAAAAGGAGTCCCAAAAAGGATGTCGAAGGGGGGTTGAGGAAAGGGGGTTGGATGGAAGTTTTCATGTTGGCTCGCGCTGAGCTTTCAGTACTCATCGTCCATCGCATAGTATAGAAGTACACATCTATCCTCCCACTCAACAGAGGCGATATGGTTAATTACCAAGGCCTACTTCCGGTCATGGTCCTACATGTCTCTCTACTCGTTGTTCCCTGCGGTTCGCTACTACTGCGCACTTTGTCATCTTACAATAAAAGCATAGTTTTTTTTTCATTTGGTAATAGTCCGGGCTGGATAATCCCTTGTCACAGGCAATCAAAGCTGAAGCCATAAAAGAAGTGTACCTTGACCGAGCATTGTGGGTGGAAATGAGTTGGATCTTGCGGAAACAGTTACAGCACCGGATACAGTCACGCTTTCTGCGCTCACAAACGCACACACGCTTCATTGAACGAAACATTTCTGCTCGTGCGAGCATGGTAATCACACGGACGGGCTCACTCAGAAGAAAAACTGCATACAGCTACTTTAGATCTTTTCGCTGTCTTTTTGCATGCCGAATGATTCTTTGTGGTTTTTGCCGATACGGTTGTCTAACACTGGCTATAATCATGACTGAAGCAGATTAGTTCCTGTTAATACATTCTTTTTCGCCGGCGTGTCGTGGATGGGGATTTAAAGAGTTGGCAGACTGCCGAAGTCATGTTCAACAAATGCAAATGAGAACAGCCTAGGATGGGCGACTTCTGAATGCAAATAGAAGTGACTGTTTAGGATTTTCGGCTGACAAGAAAGACCTTTTTTGCCCTTCCCGTGGGACTTTAAGCAGCCACGGAACTCAAATGTCGCCACCATGTCGCATCGCGCATATTAGGTGTGCCAAGTCCAGGCTTGTCTTTGCAATGCAATCTGAGCGCATGTAGTACGGTACTGGAAACGTAAAAGCAAACCTAACGGCAAAACAACCCGTTCCCAGGCTTGGTAGACCTACTAGAAAAATTAGAAGCGACAATAATGATATGCCCACGCACGGCGTGGGTAACATACCACCCATTCTTGACGGTACAAAAACACGCTTAATTTTTCAGTGCTAAGAAAGCCAAGAGGGGTGCCGGTAATTCCATGCATGACTGAACCTGAGCCATTGCTATTTCTTTATTCCTCCAACTCTTTTTCTTTTTTTTTTTCATTTCACTAATAAACACTGTATAGGGTACTGAAGGCTAGCAAGGCTATTTTCGCTGCTGCATTCCACAAGACAATGTACACTGGTAACCAATAAACTGTTAGTACCACAATGGTAAATGCTCAGGGGATTTGCATCCTGAAGTTCGGGCTGCGTATTAAAAGAGAAGAGAAAAGATTTGATTGCCTTCCTACCTGGATGATTGCGGGGCACTTGTAAAAAGATCCTCTGAGTTTCCTTTTCCAGGAGCTAACCAGATCAAGATCAACTAGTTCTGGTTATGTTTTCACGCATGGTGATCAAACCCTTCAAGTTTTGCGAAAATATAACCCAACACACGAGAATCCACCAGAGTAATGTGTTTCACGTAACAGCACCTGGCACAGTCTCGCAGAGACCACCTGGATCCTTGCAAGGCGAGTCTTCTACTAAACGGCTTGAGTCTCGCGTGGAACGGGTCGTACAACACTCGCAAAGCCGGAGCTGGGATCTGTCCAAGTCCAAGCCCCTTTCCCTTCTTCAGAGACACCTGAAATGCAAGTGCAAGCGCTAGTCGCGTTAGCTGTTCACTTCATGCAAGGTTTCCAGAGCCTAATCTCAGCCTTTTCTAGAAAGACGGAGGGCCCTATTCCAGAGCCACGGGTCTTAATCTTGTGAGCGAAAACAAATAGTCAGGGATTCCGGTTAGATTTTCTGACCGATCATTGAGACAAGGAATGTTCCGCCTTTAAGCTTAGTTAAGCAAAAGCGACAAGATGGGTAACCTTAACGATAAACCGTACCAAGATCTGGAGGCTGGCGGGATCGGGGTATAATTTATATTCAAGTGCCAAGGCAATTTCTAGTCGGCATTCTTTGCGACACGGATCCTTGCAGAGTGAAACAAAAAGTTCAAGGTACTGGCAGTCGTTGCGTTTGGCCCTGGAGAGAATGACAGATGAGTTTCACAGCCTCTTTTTACATCACACATTTCGAAAGCTCAAGGAGAATCAATCGCAACTATGGGCTGTAAACGAGACTAGCAAAGGGACCTTAAGTAACACGAGTGGCATGTTCTCTTATGGCCTTCGCAGTGACACCACCTGCAAAGCATTTTAGGCACGAAATTTTTTCTCTACCACCGCAAAACTTTTCCCACCGTTACTAGTCAGTGCTCTTTCCCGCTGCTGGGCCTGTGGAACGAAAACGCGGTAAGCAACCTATCCTAGTTTTCAAATTCATTGTTACTTGAATCGTGCAGGTTAAGTTTTCTTTTTTCTTTTTTTTAAAAAAAAGAACAGTTATGATTTCCTTGATCTAAACGAGAAGCTAACGGATCCAAAGAGCCTTATACACACACCGAATTTCTGGCGTGTTTACAGTCATATCGTAGTAGCATTGTATAACCCCTGTCGTTCATTTTGGTGCAGAACATCCTTGTTTTCTTTTTTTTTTTCTTTTTTTTCTGTTCTCAAGCTTGTCCACAGCTTCAACACATACATTTCGGTCGTTAAGCCAATATTAGTTTAACATATTAGCGCAGTGATAATTTTCTCTTTTGTCCTTAGCCGGCACTCCTGTCTTCGAATTCGAAGTCAGACTTTTTTTTATATTTTATTTTGCGTAGCTCCAAACTTAAGCAATGCTAAAGGACAAATAGCACTAGATAAAAGAAGGCACTCATTCATTTCATTTTCTTGCGAACGGATATTTATAATCTTCCCAGTCAAAAGAGAGCCACGTCTTGAATACAGCATCTGTTAAGCTCATCGTCCTTGCCTTGGACAAGATTCCAGTCCTTTTTTTTTGTCTCAACAAATAGTCTCTAATCGGCTTTTATAGTAGCGAATGACAAGCTAGGCTAGATGTATGGTGCCTTTTGACTTGCATAATAACAAACATTTCTCACCCATCGTCTTCCTAGTTCCATATTTACTTCCGCGGTTATGTAACCTCGGTCAGCTCTACAAAAGTCAACACTTTACGCAAACTCGTATAAGGTTTTCTCATTACACTGCACATAAAGAAGTCCTTTTTGCAACCTCGCAACAATGAAAAAAAAAGACCTTCCAGGGATTTGTTTGGTTCCATAACAAGATTAGTATCAGTCCATTGATGGATGATGGGGTCCAATGGATTGCCAGATTCCTTACTGTTAACTTGTAAAGTATTTGTTATTGACTTCTTCATCACCAACTCATCAAAGAGACCACCAAGGGTGTCGAGGGCGTGACGAGCATACTTCATGAGACCTCGCCCAAACGAAGACGATACGCACCTTCACAAGGAAAGGGTTAAGAACGCTAACGTAAAAGAGTGAGATCTTTGACTTCAGGGGGTGGGGACAAACCAAACGGGAGAAGGTGTTCACCGGAAATGAGGCTACTTATTAATGACAGCACGTTGGAGATGTTCCATATACTTGTACCGATACACACGAGATCCAGGTGTTGCTGTGCCGTGTGATGACGAAAACCCTTCCCTCGAAGACCCAAAATCATTAGCACTCAATGTGCACGTTTCAGTACTGTACCAGCAACCCCATCAACGAAAACGCGACGCGATATTTAACCAAAAATGTTCGCTTTGGGGTAGCAGGTCTTCAATTTGCCGGTCATTTGCTCCCCATTTCCCGCCTCTATGGTCAAGGCAAGCAGGCCTAAATGTTCTGAAAATCGTCTCCGCAAACAAATCTATTTCAATGGGGTTATTTTCCGATGCAAATTTATGGAGAGTTCTTTTCCAATGGATATGGGGGTCGTCGTGGCTGTAAAAGGGTGTGAAGCGAAGACCTTGGTGCGACGACAGCCCATGAAAAACTTCAATGCTAAAGTTTGGGGAAAACAGTCAAATATAGCAAAGAACCGGATGTTGACGCAGTTCACCTTTTTGGTGTCAGGACATAAATTACTATGCTAAAATTAGGCTCCCCCTCAAACTTCAACCATAGGCTGACTCGAACAGTAAAAAATGGCGTGAAAAATCGGGTTCATACTGCGTTCTTACGCGTTTTAGGCTTAATTACTTCGTTTCGATCGCTGCTGACGAGAAGTTAGTCAGCCAGATCCGTAAAAGACTCCTAATACGCGAAGGCTTATGTAACACTAAAGGGTATCGTTCTCAAGGCTGAACCAATGCCTAGTTAGGAGTATGGCATTGCGGCACGAAAAAGGCCACGTCATTGCGAGAGAAAAAGCGTTTTAAAGAACGTACGCTTTGTTTCTTAAAACTATACCACTGTCGATAGTACAAACGAAAACGTGTAGAAAAGGTGGGTGAAAACGAAAGATAACCTACTTAGGCTTAGTTACTTATAAAGTTAAATTTCGAATTAAAAAAATGTATTCAGACGATTGCTTTATAATTCTCCACACTGTGATATAATCACGGGCAGCTTGGGTTTATTGTTGGCGCCCGTTGGAACGTTTTCAATTTTCCTCATCACAAGAAGGCCATCTAAGACGCGTCCAAAGACAACATGCTTGCCGTCAAGGAAATCGCACGGAGCACAAGTTACAAAAAATTGGCAACCATTCGTATCCTTCCCACTGTTGGCCTAAAATAGGGCAAACTCGTCTGTACTTGAAAAGTCTTCTCAAAGGAAATTAAGGAACCTGAAGAAGAAAATGGCAAAAGAACTTACCATGGAAAGAAGCCCAGGGCCATCGTGAGATAGATTGAAGTTTTCATCCTCGAAAGGTCCACCCCCATATATGCTCATTACTCCAGTTCCATCTCCCTATATGAAAAAGAGATTAATTTATGCATCGTGAAAAATATTTTATCATGACCAATTCTGAGAAGATAGTTGCACAATTACAGCAAAACTATTTCCAATATACGACAAATATGAGGAACAAAGAGGCGGGCTTTCTGGCGACCGAACTTAACCAAATCAGTTCTGCACTGTTTAACTGCAGCGTCACTTGGCACCGGGTCCTAAAGTGAGCTCATAGAAAATTCGTCCACGCAGAAGTTGTCATTGAATTCGTTTTGTACTCACTGTTCGAACTGGCAAGCAGAATGTGACACGAGATGATTTCCTGGAAGATTATGAATGATCGACTTACATTTACAAAGTCTCCGCCTTGAATCATAAAGTCTTTTATGATTCTGTGGAAGGATGCGCCTTTGTAGCCTGTCGGAATGCCTCCACGCTTGTACTCGCCGGTGCAAAACTGTCTGAAGTTTTCCGCTGTCCTGGGAGCCACATCAGCAAAGAGTTCAAAGATCATACGACCGACTTCCTGATATACAAAAAATAAAACTGTGCCAAAATACTGACGAAAAGAGTAAAGGCACAAGAGAAAAGTTTGGCGTAAGAAAAGTTACTGTGCTTCCAATGGAAATGTCGAAGAAAACAACTGGGTTATTAGTGTGCCTTAATTGGCTCTGCAACTGGTGCCAGGTTGGCATTTTGACTTATGTGCTTAACACAGTGTTCGAGCTTTGTGAAACTTCAATTTCCGGATGATTTGAAACGAATAGTTTACAGTTAACACCGGTTGGGAACGACAGTGTGCATTCAAAACAATTCTACGCCACCTGTAGGCTGGATTGTAAGTTCCTTTGAGGCTGACCTAGCGCTACCTATGACGTCAGCAAGTCCGCTATAGTAACCATACAGTACTGTTCATTAAAAAAATTACGGGCAAAGGGGCTCAAATGTCGTTAGCTTTTTCTTTCGTTATCAGAATTCGCAATGGTGTGCTCCTGCCCTTTGATAATTAGCTAAGACGCTTGCTTATCTGTGAGGCAGTGAGCTGGGGCAGCTTTCTGCAGTGAAAGGTCCCAACCGTGCGCATTGTTCCTCTTTTCCAGTACCTTATTTTTTTAAAGAACAGTACTGTACTTTGGCTACCAGACCTCTAGGGCAAAAGCAAAAGTATAAATGAAGTCCGTTACTACAGATGCAAATATTCTTTTTAATATTTAGTTCGCCAGTTTTCGAAGTTGCAAAGGAACGTCAATTCAGTTCATTAAAAAATCAATTCAGTTAAACTTAGTTCGTATTAAAAAAAAAAAAAAAAAAAAAACAGATGACGTTCAAGTCAAAGTTTCATTCTAAATGTTGGTTTGGCATCTCATTTTAACTGCTGCTCACTAGACTCGTTTGTTTTTCTAGAGTTCGACTGTCATTCAAGTGTTTGAGGAGACGCTCGATTTTTTTTCTAATTTTACGACTAGTTTTCATGAAGTGAGGGTCAGTACAAGTTTAACAGAGAAGATTTGTTTAAAACTTATCTGTGGTCCTACTACATCAAATTTATACGGTTCAGGTCAATTCAGACTTTCTAGCAACGAAGGAATTCGATTATATTTATTCAAGTTCAATTCAGTGAATTGAATTTTTCTTGCTATGATACACATTTAATGCCCCTAAAGTGCACATAATGCCCCTATAATACACATTTAATGCCCCTAAAGTGCACTTGCATACTTACGAACAAAAGCGCAGCGAAGGGGAGGCTCCCCCCTCACCGAAAGTATTTTCTTGTGTGCAAGTAAGCTCAGTGGCAGCATCAAGAAAAAGTTGTCCCCCCCCCCGAAAAAATTCCTGGCTGCGCCCCTGCTTACGAAACACAAGCTTTCATGCGAAAGTCGTACTTGAACGGCGCGACTGACTTGCAAGTCGTCAATGAGCGAAATTTCATGAGCTTGTGGACGTAATCAGATTTATGTTACGCTCAGAATACTGTTTTCGCAGAAACGGCGCATGAAAATATAGAGCAGTATTCCTCGCCAACAAGCCTGCGTTGGGGCATATTTAATGGGGAAATGCGCATTATACTTGGAACGTCGCTGCGAGGATGGTTCGCGATGTAGTCCTCTTTTTTTCAGTGACAAAATAAAAGGTCCCGTTTTCCAAGAAAGAACTAATAAATGCTGCAAAATGTGTCTGGTTAAAACACCGTCATCTGTATTTAACAGTCTACCACTCCTCTTTACATTTCCCGTCATGGATGGATCTTGATCATTATGCAAATATAACAGACACAAAGCTATATCCATCGTCCCACGTCCTCACTTGTTCAATGCAGGCACCTGACTCGTTTAATGCAATGCGTCACAAGTTAAAACGGACTTGACGGTCTTGAAAAATCTTCCAGGACTTTTCTTTAAAAAAACAAACAAACAACAAAAACAAATTACGTTTGGCAAGCGTAATGCCTTCTTTTCTGCATTTTCTTTTTATCAAAAGATTGCTTCCTTTACTGAGATATTGCTAAGACAATAACAGACCAAACGTATTGAATATCCTCAAATAAAAATCATTAAAAGAAATCATCCAAGTCTAAAAAGCAAAGATCCCTAATATCACAACGCAACATCGGCCAGATCCTGCACTTAAAGAACTCCTCTCATCATAATGAATAACCGGCCTTGTTTTCTTGTTTATTTCTTGTTCCACTTTCGAAGTGTTTTCACATCCTCTGATATGTACTCATCCTTTACTCTTTTTGTTTCCTCATTACGGGAAGGAGAAAGGGTCTCTTCGGTCTGCTAAAGGATCTTGGTCTGACTCAGACCGAACGGATTCCGCCGTCAACAGGCTTTTCTTTTCCTCGTTGCCTGAACTAGCGTTGACAGCGGTGTCGTTGTCGGCAAAAAGTTCATAGACTGGATTCGCGAAATTGGTAGCCTGCGAAAATTGACGTAACAAACCACTATTAGTTAACCAACTACAAAAAAGCGATAAGTCACTCACTTTCTCGAAGGATTCCGGCTGCAACACTTGCAGATCCTCGCCGTCGTCGGCGTCATTATCGTAGGTAGGATTACGAATCACTACGTTGTCCTGACTTTCCATTCGAACGTGCATAAATGGGCTTTCTCTGTACAATAAATAAGGTTCGACACGGTTTCTTTCATCTTCATGCTAGAAAAGGCTTTACCTTCGTCGTCGTTTTGATATAACGAAGGCAACTGCCGCGCCTATAGCCAATGCGATGAGCAATAAAACAATGATAACGCTCGAAATCACGGCTCCAAAGCTTCCACTAGCCGACTGGGCTCCTACTGGTGAGTCTTTGCTTTGACATCGAAGGCCAAAAAAGCCATCAGGGCATCTATATAAGCGTCACCATGAAGATCATCAATCAATGGATTTGAGATGGATAAAACATCACTTACGTGCATGAAGGTTCCAGATCTTCTTCCGGGTTGACACTGCACGTTCCTCCATTGAAACAAAAGTGATTGCAAGTTCTTCTGTGCTGACAACGCACCCCTGACCATCCCGAAGGACATACACATGAAGGAGTGCTACCCACTGTGCCGTTAATGACGCAAACGCCGCCATGTAAACAAAAACCACGGCAAGGATTGTTAGGTCCGAAATAGAACTTGCACTGTTCACCACCCCAATTCTCTCCGCAACTACAAAATTTCCAACAATTAATCATAACATCAAAGGAAAGAAAGTTCTAACTATTACTTGCAAACAACTTTGTTGTTAACTACCACGCAACTTCCACCGTTTAGACAATGGTGAGGTGGACACGTGACCGAGGCTGGGTTGCAAATCTCGGCCGTCGAATTGCCAGTACACAAATCAGCTTCGCAGCGTTTACCGGTGAAGCGCGAAGGGCATTCGCATGTCAATTTCTTGGCACTTCGCTGGCAGGTGCCACCATTCTGGCAGAAATCGATGCACAGATCGTGTTCGCACTTCGAACCTGAGTAACCCGGTCCACAAGTACACTGAGGTACTCCCAAACTATTCACGGTGCACTCACCCTAGAACGAAACCGTTTAATGTCAAAAGGTGTAACTTCAGTAAATTAAATATTAAAAACAAAAATATGCAAGATCAATTCGAAAAGAAAAAAAGAAACAGAAGGAAAGCGAAAAATATTTCTGAAAAGTCGCATACCTGCATGCAGTAGTCATCACAATCGGATATTTCGCAATGTTCTCCTTGGTATCCAGGAGGGCATTCACAGAAATACTGCTTCTCTTTATTTTTAGTTTTCCCAGCGTTTTCCTTGTCTTTTATGGGTTTATCCTTGTCCTTATCTTTAACGCGACACATGCCACCATTTAGGCAGGATAATTCCACGCAGTTTTGGCAATATTTGCCTAAGGTGTAAATAACAAAGAATAGTACCTTTCATTTCAGTGCATGAGAACATACCTGAAAAATCCTCAGGACAGATGCAAACAAACCCACCAGCCGCGGTCGTCATACATGTTCCGCCGTTTTGACACCTGTCTGCACAAACGGAAGTCCTAGTCTCGCAGCGTTCTCCTGTCCATTCTGGGGGGCAATTACACTAACGGGAGCAAAATAGGGAAACAATAATATTTCTAGTTCGGACATTCGGACAAGGAGAGTACTCCATACTTTCAAAGGTGGCTTCATGCCAGAAGGTACTTCTGTTAGTAAATCAGGGTAGCAAAAGCCTTTGTTTCGGCAGAATCCTGAGCAGCGGTATTTTTCACAGTGTTCACCTTCGAAAGATTCGTGGCATCTAGAGATATACGCATGAAACCAGAACGTTTCATCTTAAATAAAATATGTTCGACGTACTTGCATTTGGGTTGTCCATTTTCGTCGAAATAGCAATTACCGACATGACAGTCTAAATCGCATGTTTGTTCGTTGCTTTGATTCTTTGGGGCGCAAACAGGTACACCTTGGCTATCAATGGTGTGTTCTGCATTATCAGGGCAGACGCAGGTATAATTGCCCAAGGATTTGCGTAGGCAAAGCCAGGCTGGTCCACACAATGAGGTCGCACAGGGGTCGGAAACTAGTTTCATTAATTAATAAAACAATATTAATTTTATGCACTACGAGGGAAATTTTGCTTTTAAAATTACTGTTTTTCAGGAGCTGTTTGGAAGGATGGACAATCATCAAATCCGAAACTCGAGTTACACCTTGCAAAATGCTAGTGACGTTGATTTGGCCTGGGCCGTGTTTTGGAAGGCGAACTATGTTGTGGCTGTTGTGGGTGAGAATGAAAAGGCTATCCTCAAAAACATCTAAACGCCACGGTTTATCTTCATCTAAAAATGTTTATAATAATTAAACAAGAGATTAATTATACAAGAGATAAAATTCATATCTGAAAGACAGTAAAATAGAATGGCTCGTGAGGGGATCGAACCCACGACCTTCGCGTTATTAGCACGACGCTCTAACCAACTGAGCTAACAAGCCATGCCTATGGGGGTCTTAATAGACTATGTCAAGTAAAACCCGTGGAATCCACGACTTTCCCTCATAAGATGTGCGCAGGCTTATCAACCAACTTTTTTTCATGAGTTATTGTGACTTCATTTTAACATTACGACTACGCAGAATAGCTACTCGAAAATGAGGCCATAAAACGCACAATACACGCAATTATTCAAAGCCCATCCGTCAACAACCTGGTCTCGTACAATATGTCGATATAGAAAACAAGCAATTTATTTATGAGTAGACTAAGCTGTTTCAAAAGACCCTTGTCACTGTCATACAGCTTTCGCCAATATCTCACAATGTACAGTAGCACATCAGCATTATTTATCTTAAATTTCACAGCTAAAATACCGCCAATCCACATAACAAACAGGAGTTTCTTAGTGACGACCCTGCGTCGTGAGATGAGGCTTCATCAATAACCTTAAAAAAGGGGGTAAACTCAAAGAAGCTGGATGCAGCACTTTTTTGCGTCGATCAGTGGTGCAACGAGCACACTCTTCTCATTTTTGTTCCGAGTGCGAGAAAAAATCTAGAGGTTTAGGTGTCATACAGTGGCGCCACTCAACGATCAACAATTAAAATCCATCTAAAAAGGAAAGAATGGAAAAGTGTTTCGAAATAGATATCTTTTCGGGCGGCATTTTTTCTTTCTTCTAACATTCTGTCCGTTACCAGAGTAATGGAGCGGAGCCCCGGCTAAAATGGCGAGAAAAGGTAAAAATGCTGTTACGAGAAAGTGACCCGTTCCGAAACACTGACCGAAAACATGAAACACTGTAAATCAGTACTTTTAGTATAATGGGTACGTAATTCAAAGCGAAGATCTTCAGTCCGACAGAACTGAAGTGCCAAAATAATTTCTATTTCATTAGGGTATGCTTGTTTTCTCACTTTTAAGGCTACGGGTTACTTAACCAAGATATAGCAAGAACTACATGTTCTACGGTCCAGTCGATTTTGTTAAAACAGTTTAACAAAATATTTCACAGCGACATTTTGATCGCAAAGTTATGTGTATTAGCTTCGATTGCAATCTACGTACTAGATTTGATTAATATTCGATTGTCAAGTTATCTTATATTTATTACATATTGTCATGCTATTTTAATATGCATTCTTAGTGTATATTCACCAAGTGAAAACAGTTTAGCTTTTAGTGTGCATGAAAACACCTTTCTTGTGAAAAAAAGATGTCAAATCCACCAGTAATTTTGTAATTACCTGAGAAGTTCAGTCAGTTTCACAGTTGGTAATGTGTTAATAATTAGTTGGTAATGATGGTCAAATCAAACAGATTTTTTAATGATTCCCCTACCCACAGGTTAAACTGTGGCATGAAGGTTAATTTTTCTTCGATGAATTTTTAACATTATCTTTTCAACGAAATTTTAATTACATTTGGTGTTGCGGGCTTCAGTACCATCAATTTTGGGTAATCTGCAAAAACTACTGACAAGAACTGGAGTAACCAAACAAAAAAATAGTAAAGATATTAAGCAATTAGTCTGTTAAGCTATATGAGGGATGGTCAAAATAAACATTTGTTTACTATTCCAAAGCTATTTCTTGCAATTAAAACTTGCGCTTCAATTTAATAGGTGGAAGTATAGTAATTCTCAATAAAAAAAGGTCCAAGCAAACTCCCTTATACCTAACGCCACGGCAGCTGCGTGACCGAGTCCCACTCCGAGCTTCAGTGAACGCGTTTGACCCGCAAGCCACGCTTGAGTTACAGGTGGCGTGGGGATGGCATGGGGCTGGTTTGTTTGGGTCGTTTTTATTGAGAAGTACTATACAAAACGTGCGTGACCGCCCTCTTTTTATTCGTGCGACCAAACGAGCGGGAGCATTCGCGAAGAAAGAGTGACTTGCAAATCTAGTGCCTACCACTCTGTTTCTAAAATACATGACAGAATATTTGAACCATTTCACCAAACGAGCAATGCTCGGTACACGGCTTTATTATGAATTTCATGGTAGGGTATTTGAATTTGCACTGCTCCTTCTAATTAGACTACTCGAACAGTACGGCTTTAACTTTCAATTGTTAATTTCATTTGATTACTTGCAAGTATGGCTTACTGTTATCTGCAATTGTTACGTCAAACGAATTATTTTAGATGGTGCCTTCAAATTGATTCGTAGCACCAAAAAGTGATGGCCCGTGAGGGGATCGAACCCACGGCCTTCGCGTTATTAGCACGACGCTCTAACCAACTGAGCTAACAGGCCATGTATCCTTAAAAATTTCCGTAACAGCAAGCTGCTAAAATTGCCTGACTGGCAGAAGAAAAGGGAGATTAGTCACAAATACCCAAAGGTCAGGCAAAGAGTGAAGAAAGTCCGTGTGAAAAATTTGGCTCGTGAGGGGATCGAACCCACGACCTTCGCGTTATTAGCACGACGCTCTAACCAACTGAGCTAACAAGCCTTGCATCAAACTGGTGCTGAGGGATAGAACTTGCTAGGCATGGCACTAAATAAAACCGAGTCCGAAAGTCCCGTCCTCTTTGTGCTAGATTTTACTAACACACTGTAAAACGAATGCTCGTCCTATGAACCCCATCTTGTTCCAACGAGCACCGCTTACACGAAAAAGGTGATCCGTTATATTCTAGAGTCACTTAAGTTTGCCTGCTATGTTACAGACCTTTTGTGAGTTTGCAGCCCCGCTATAAGTTAACCGTTTAAGGGCCACTGTTCCAAATGGGAACAAAAGTTTGAAAAATTCTCGTGCCATTCGGTTAAGAGCTTATGCAGTGTAACTTTCAGAATGTGTACTAGTGAGACCGATGTTATTGAAGTAACCTTTTTTCACTTTTAATGTGTCATGTTTTTTTTCGTGTGAAAATCGAAATTTTGGGTAAAATTTGTGAAAAATAATGATTCCAAGTTTTAGTACGCAAAAAATTAACAACTCAATATTTTTTAATAGTTATGCATGAATTCATAAAGCGAGATACAGAGCTAAAGTATAAAGATACAATAAGATTAAAATATTCTATGGTAAATTAACGAAACCAATCAATGGCATAAAAAGGGCATAACTGGACAAAACTGATATTACGAACCGTAACTTTTTTATACGTGCGGAAGGGCATCTAGACCTTAGTCACAGGCAAAAGTTAAACTCTTACCACTGAAGAAGTAATTGTAGAAGGCAGTCGTGAACTTTCATCGTGTCAACTTATTGATCTTACTGTTCAGTACAGACCGAAAGCAAGCAAAGCAAGTGTCAACGTTAAAAATGGCGTTAATTTTAATTGTTTTCCCTGCGATAATCTCAAGGTATTTTTTGTTGCTGAAAAAACATAAGGAGCAATGAAATCGAGACTTTCCCCTTTGACCGACCATATCACTAAAAAGTTTTCACCGACGAAACATATTTTTCAAGAAGGATGTAAAGGCATATATGCAATGCCAAGCATAACAAAATAGCTTTAAATGAAGACGCTCTAAAGGTTTATTCCCGCCGGGGCCCCAAGGACTCAAGCCAAGTTTACCGAAGACACTATCGGCCTATTTGTTGTCATTCAAGAGGCAAAGGCAGATGTAAGCAAAGCTCTTTATCAAATTGCTTGCGTCCTTCTTTTGCCATGTTCTTGTCGTTTTCACTGCCTTTTAAACACACGTTTAGATGGTAGTGAAAACGCAGAATTAGACAATCTTATAACTTCTCTTGGTGCTTTACAACCTCGGTAGACATCGGCCCATCGAAGGCTAGATGAAACAAAACAACAAAGAAAACGTGCGTAAAGTTTGCATTGCTAGCTGTTTTATGGATTAAAAAGACTTTATCCGACTTCTTCAGTTTCATGAACGACTTAGTGAGACTCTGGAACGGGTGCGGGACAAGCTGCAAATAATTCTCATTGTGGAAGGAGGAAATGATGCTTCGTACAACAAACGCTGTCCGGTTGCGGATTAGGTTATCTGTACCAGTTTATTTTATAGTGGTCTCCACTTAATTGAATGCCGATTCTTTGAATAACCTGCACAATTGAATGGAAATTTGACAGTCCCCTTTTAAGCCCATTTAATTTAATTTAGTCTTACTCCTTTTTATTGAATAATTCATAATTGAATACTCGGCTTTTTTTAAATATTTTTGTTTGAGTACCGTTGTGTATCTTGCAATTTTGAATAGCTTCGTCTAAGTGGATACGTATTTTTGGCAATAACTTTTGACACCAGAAAGTGGCAAGATTCAACGAAATACATGAAAGGCATTGCACCCCAAAGAAAGCTCAACCTTTCCCGTTGACGACTTACCAAGTAAGCAATTTGCCTAGTTTACGTTTAGTAGCAGATCTAAAGAAGGGAGGCAAACATGCCCATTAGAAAGAACACCAAGTTTTTCTCTAGCTCAGCGAGTGGAAGTCTTGAGACTCTCAGAGAAAAGAAGGGACACAAGGTTCAGTTGGTCAACATTTCTGCGTGAGCCAAATACTGGTTTTCAGGCAATTTATGTCGTTCTTCTATTTATAGATAACACGGGTTCTAAAGCAGAGGAGCAGCTTTACATCTTTAAAAAAAATTCTTGTACAATGCAAAAGAAAAGAGCGCAAAACAGCGTATAGTTAAGGACTTATATCGCAAATATCTTAGCGATAAAAAAAAAAACAGGTCATACCAGCATTTGATATGATAGTGGATTTCACAGTAGGTAACTGAAGATGCGTTGCATGACAAAGAAACCGATCTGGGTTTTAAATGTAAACTAGTTTAACTTACTTCACACATTGATCAAACTACTGACACGTGAAGGGATCAAACCCCCCGGCCTTCTTGTTATTAGCATGACACTCTAACCAGCTGAGATAGAAGGCGTTGATACCGACGCGCGGGTAGAAATAAAGAAATGTTCAAACTAGTACGGTCAACGCAACACAAAATCGTTTTCTCACATCGTAGCCAGTACGGCATACACGCTACAAAGAGCCTGAAAAAGTATTGGCTCGTGAGGGGATCGAACCCACGACCTTCGCGTTATTAGCACGACGCTCTAACCAACTGAGCTAACAAGCCGTGTGCCACACGTCCACCTTACAGTAGAGAAAGAACGGAACCTTGACTGTTCTGCAAGCGCGGCTCAAACACTATGAATGACTTCCACAGTTGGCCAAAATCAAAAAAACAGGATGCTAAAATTACTGGCATCGGCGCAACACAAAAAAGTATCAGAAGCTAGCGCCAGGGAAGCACTAACTTTGAAAAAATGTTCTGGCTCGTGAGGGGATCGAACCCACGACCTTCGCGTTATTAGCACGACGCTCTAACCAACTGAGCTAACAAGCCATACATGCTTCGGGCAAAACTCAAAATCTGCGAAGGTGAAATACATTTGTCCACTTACTGTGACGGAATTTCTTGACGACCTGGCGGTCTTTGCCATCAAAGTCAATCGACTCTATGAGTGCCGCTTTCGGATCTGCCCAATACAGCCTCTTAGCAGGCAAGTCCAACGCTATGCCCGTCGGCCAGATGATATCTGTCTCGATCAAGATCTTGCGCTCCGTTCCGTCCAAGCGTGAAGATTCTATCCGAGGCCGGTATCCAACAGAAGTCCAGTAAAGCACACTACAATGATGAAATGCATCCACTGATAAGCAATAGCTTCTTTTTCTCTTTTAGAGATACATGTTGCATTTGATTCATTTACCCTACATATGCTACATTTTTCACTTTTTAAAAATTGATCCAGGTATGAAATAACTTACCCGGCTTGAGCATCGACGGCGATGTCCTGAGGCTGGTAAATCTCGTGATCTATGAGCATTCGTCGTTTCTTGCCATCCAAAGTGCCAACCCAAATCTCCTCCGCAGAAGAATCCGTCCAGTAGACGTTCTTGCCAATCCAATCGACCGCAACACCACGTGGCTCATCCAAACCGGAAAACTAGAAGCAAAATATTATTTATTTTCTTTTAATCTTACACGGCTGAACCAACTTACCAAAACGCTCACGTCAGAGCTTCTCGTCTTTCTTGTATTAGTTTCCAGACTACCTGCAACACCTTTGGTGGAAGAAGGTAAAGCGTACCGCATTATTGACTTGCTATGTGGATTGGTCCATACAACGACGACCTATAATGACAACGTTACAAGCTAAAACCACACTGGGCTATTATATCAGACAAAACAACATACATCTGTTCCACTGATGAAAGCATCCAGCGCCTCAATTCGCATAAAAGGCTGCGCACTAGCCAAGACGTTCTCCGTGCCCGTTTCCCCAGGCTTGTAAGGATTCATGCGCCGCAGATTGTTTTCGTTGGCTATCACAAGGTACGCAGGATCGCCTGTGAACGTAAAATATATTAAACAGCTGCTAAAGGACGAACAGAAGACAGATATTTACCGATAGCCTGGCAAGATTTCGCTTTTCCGAAGCCACCTCCTAGAACGTAGCCTTCGTCGCAATGACAAGAGTAATTGCCACCTTTCTTCTCTACGCAGATTTGCGAACACGTACCAAAGGCGCAGCCCTTTTTATCACCTTTACTTTTGAAATCCTTGCAAGAGTTCTCATTCTCATCACTTCCGTCCGTACAATCATCAAAGCCGTTGCACACCAACGAAGCATCAATGCAGTGTCCAGTGCTACAATGGAACTGATCTTCGTTACACGGATTGTGGAGGTGACCTGTACCGAAAACAATTAGTTTATACTTTTGGTACCGTTAGAAGTACTATGTAACATACAAAGGGCAGGTTCTTCATCCGATCCATCTACGCAATCATTAAAGTTGTCGCACACCTCGGACTGAGGAATACATAAGTAATTGGCGCACCTACGAACACAAACCCAAGTTAATATTCGAAACAGTATGTAAAATTTCACTATTAGAGACTTCACCTAAATTTTCCGGGAGGACAGACTAGAGTTTGACACAATGCAGGATCTTCGTCGGATTTGTCGAGACAATCGCTGTCACCATCGCAACGGAAAAGGATAGAAACGCATTCGCCATTTCCACATGTAAACTCTTCCGCTCCACATGTGTTGTTGCAGTATAATTCATCACTACCATCAGCGCAGTCCATATCTCCGTCACAGCGCCATTCCCTATAATATAACGTTCAACATCGAATATCACTTGAAGAATAATTGGAATGGTAAACGAAGGAATGACTTGTAAAGCATCTTTGAATAATTAAAAGAAGTTAACTACGACTTACCCAAAGATGCAAAACTGCGGATTGTGACACTGGAACTCCTGGGCGCTGCACGTGGCATTGCAGTTGGCCTCATCTGATCGATCTTGGCAGTTAAACTCGCCATTGCATTGCAAACTACCGCGTATGCACCGGCCATCACCGCACCTATACGTTTAATAGATAACAAAATAACAACCACTCACACGCAATAGATGCTTGAAGTACCTAAACTCGGATTCACTACAATTTCTGGGAACACAATCCCTTTCGTCCGAATTATCTCCGCAGTCATTGTCCCAGTCGCATTTCCAACGTCCAGGGATACATCTAAAATCCTCATAAAAGTGAGTGACAAATCGCACAGAAAATATACACTACCTGTTGTTGTCACAGCGGAAATATGTCGGTTCACACGAATGTAAATCAGGATTACTGCAAGTATCCCCCGCTTCGTCCTCGCCTTCCGCACAATCCTGTACGGTAGATTCAGATGTTGGTTAATAATTTCCCAGGACAGCGATCTGCAGATTTTACCTGATCTCCATCACACTTCCATGAGAGTGGAATACAGCGCCCTGAATGACATCGGAAATGATTTTCTTTGCATTCACGTTGCGAACAATTCTTGAGTTCGTCACTGGAATCGCCACAGTCATTATCTCCGTCGCAGATCCACACTGCTGGAATGCATTTCCCCGTCTGACATTGAAACTAAAATGTACAAACAGCGATCAATACAGACACGTAACTATGCCGACATTAATGTTGCTGTTTTCATATATTTTTCAAAACTTCTTAGAATTATGTATTATGCTTTTCCTTGCTTATCTCACTTGATTGGCGGAACAGACTTTCGGTGGACAATTTTCTTCGTCATCTCCTAGGGGACAATCCGGATGGTTGTCACATCTGTGTGCTGCGGGGATACAACGTGCACTCAGTGTGTCATTTCCTTTGCATTTGAACTGAGAGCTCATACACGAGTACTGAAAAAAAAAAAAAAAAACGGACGATGAAGGTCCAATAACGCTGAACGTTTTTGGCTTATGAAAGCATACGCTGTCACAATCCTTTTCGTCCGAGTTGTCACCACATTCTGACACGCCGTTGCAGATCAGCGACGCATGGATGCAATGGTTATTTGCACACTGATACAATCCTGGCGTGCATTTATACGGCGCACAATCTGCCGGTTCATCCGATCGGTCGCCACAATCATCCTTTGGAATAAAGTCATAAGAATGCGTCATTACAACGGTCCCACTCATTGAGTCCCACTCGTTTCTGAGTTTCGTTCATCCCAGGCCTTATTAATATTAAATATACATTGCGTTCTTAGGTTCTGAAACTGAATGATACTACAGACATTCAAAAAAATTAAACTTGTTTGCGCGTTGCCAGATAGGGCGCAATTACCTAATGCCGAAATTATAATAATGCAATTGAACTATACAACTGGGATTAAAGCACATGTAGTAAACAGACTTGAAAATTAATGAAGAAACCTAAAGGCTAAAACTAAGTTACTGAACAACTCTTATTCGTAAATCTTATTTATTTCCAGTTTCACATTTTTCTAAAGAAAGCATTTTGAAGGGGTGAATTTAATTTTGCTTATTTAATTAGATGCTAAGCTACGCAACCTTATTCTCGCTCAAGGTAGAACACCGCTCTTGTTACCGGGTGTTTGTCAGTTTTTTCTTTACCTGCGTATCGCATTTCCACCAGAAGGGTATACACTTGTGAGTGGTTTCACATACAAAGGATGACGAACTGCAGTTGTGCACGCAAGTGCCATTCGCAGCGAGCACAAAGTCTTCCGGGCAAGCACACGTTCTTCCGCCTTCAGGATTCAACAAACAGAGCGTCGCGCACCCGCCATTATTTTCACACGGGTTATCCGAGCCTGGTGCATGTGCAAAACAACATAACGAAGACGATACACATCACATACATTCTACAAAGTTTGTTGATGTTTAACTTACGAGGGAGCTGTCGGTAGGGATGGTACACTTGGATATCCATGGGTCGATGGATAGTCGTCGTGAGGGTTTGCCGCTCCGAGCAGTTAAATTTGGTACATTTTTCTACTGACTTGGTCTCCCAGTCCGTGAAATAAATCCACTCTTCGAACACGGATATAGCAAAAATATGATGCGGACCCGCCGAACCTTCACCTACACGTATAAATAAGGGGTGATAAGTATCAACCAGGGCTAATTATAAATAAACCGCTGGGGCGAAGTTTCCCCCTAAAAGCGATTTAAAACTGTCACTCGAGAAGTGAATGTGTTGCATACAAGAGAGAAATGAGCGTAAAGTATTTTTTTTTTTTTTTTTTTTTTTTTTTTACCTCTTTTGAAGACAATCCTTGGGTTATTGCCATCCAAGTCTGAGACGGCAATGTAATCCTCTCTGGCATCGGCCCAAAATAACTGGGAAGCTTCGGGAGCAATAGCCAAAGCGTTTGGCCAGCCCAAGTTGGTATTCACAATGACGCGAACACCAGATCCGTCCATTCCTGCTTTGCCAATATGCGGAACGTCGCCCCAATCGCTCCAATACATGTACCTATTCCATTCACGAAACGGCAAAGGGATAAAAGTAAATAAATAAAACTAAATAACAGACGGCAAACATTACATATACACAGAGCCGTACCCAGGATTTTGGTTTGCAAGGGTTTTCGGAGATTTCGGGGAGGGTTTTCCTGTGCAAATTTTTGGGACATTTGAGATTTCTCTTATCTTCTCCATTATAAATAAAAATTTGGGGGAAATAACCTCGTATCCCCCCCCCTGGGTACGGCCTTCGATATACAATAAAAACAAATTGCTAACAAATATAAATTAATAAATATTAAACAAAACAAATTTAGATTAAGAAAACCATTTGAAAATACAAAAGCAGTACATGGAATGAATAAATAATAAAAAACAGAAAACACGGAAAATAAGAAAACTTGCGTAATGAAAGGAAAAACAACAAGGAAAAGGTATCATATTTCACATAAATCCTTATTCTTTGTAAAAAAAAAAAAAAAATCAAGTATGTTTACCCTTGATGCGGATCCACGGCGATAGCGCGCGGTTCTTGAAGCCCTTGACTGATTAATATCTTTCGGAACTTGCCATCCAACTTGGCAACTTCAATCGTATCGGTGCCTTTATCACACCAATATAAATTCCTCCCCACCCAATCAACCGCTAAGCCATCCGGATTGTGCAATGTTGAAGACAACAAGACCTAACAGTCACAGAAGTGTTTTTAGAATTTATTTCCATTTTTCTTGCTTCCGCAATATCAATTTCACGAGTGTCTGCGTCTCATTACTGTTAATGGAGCTATAAATGTTTAGTCTTACTTGTTGGCTTTCCTGGGTCGTGTCATTTCCGCAAATACGCTTGAGGAACGAACCCGAAGCAGTGACATCTGACCAGTAAAAACACTGCTTCTGCCAATCAAAGTCCAAAGCTACTGCGTTGGTTAAGTTGTGGGCTTTAACGCGCGCGTTTCCTCCGTCGATATCCATTTCCCGAATATAATAGCGATTGGAGAATAGTAAGGTGGCTGGCGTGCCTGCACACACAGGAAGGAAACGAAACTCTCTTTAATTTACCACCCTCACATTTTAAAACAAGTCAAGAAGAAAGAGGGCAAAAAAGAACGTTACTCGAATTAGCATGGCAGATTTTGCCATTACTGAAGGAGAGATAACCCGGCGAGCATGAGCACACATAAGAGCCTTGCACATTCCGACATGTGTGCGCACACGGTTGTGTTTCTTGGCATTCATCGATGTCGATGCATAATTGGGCATCACTTGGATGGATTTTGTAACCTTTACGACATCGGCACTCATAACCGATCGGCAAATCTACGCACTCGTGAGCGCAAGGATTCGTTGGTTTGCATTCATTGATATCTGCAAACATACCAGATAAGACATGTCACTTCGTAGTATTAACAAATCAAATAAAACAAACACGACAAAAAATCTTAACTTACTACACCTATCTTCATCCGAATAATCCCCGCAATCATTTTCCCCATTGCACGTCAAATTCTGCGCAATACACAAACGATTTCGGCACCGAAACTGATTTAGCGGACACGCGGTAGGTTGGGTCACATTCGGTGGGTTTGCTGCAAGAATAAATAAACAAAAACTTGCCGTGATTACTTTGGAATTAACACAAGCCCCCTTAAGGTAAAAGGGGATTAAAGAAGTTACGCAACACGGTTGAATAAATAATCCACTCCTCACTTGCTGAAACCAGATTCAATAACAAAGTGAACAGAGTGCACGCTACCACAATTCCTGTCCAGCACGTCCGTTGACACATGACTAGTGCGTGTTTTTTATTGACCGAAAGGTTCTTGTTGAAGGTTAAAAGAGCGGGAGCTGCCAAAAGAACACGAAAATCAAGCCCAGCAGGAAAACAAAGGGATGGAACTATATTCACGTAGGAAGGAATTGATCATTGGCGATGAAAAGGGACGTGATCCAGAAGATTATTCTTTTCATAAAAATCCTCATTCAAGGTCAAGCCTTCCTCAGGGTTCCTTTCAAAATATGCGATGTATAGGCTACCACACTACAATTTTTTCTTTTAAAAAAGGGAAAGCAGGAAAATCCAAAGTGAATAGGAAAATTGTCGAAATTCCGTGCACGTTAACACACGTGCGGACAAGATGTGTGTGTGTGTGTCTGTGATGAGGGATTGTCGACTCGACGCCTGCGTTGGAGCGACTCGACTGTTCTATAAACTCGTTCTTGGCGCCCCTCAAAACTCGGAATAAAAAGCGACAAACGAAGGCTCAGGCCCAAGCAAGCTATTTTAACCTGCAGAACACGTGGCGGCTTTAGTTACCATGTACAGGGAAGCAGTGAGAGAGGAGAGCTTGTTGCTTCTTCTCTTGGCGACGAGCGATCAACTGCCACCGTCCTAATGTCGCCTTTCTTCCCCCTCCACTAATTCCTCGTTTATCCCCTCTTCGTTTATTCTCCCCACCCCCGTTTCTTGTTACGTAATCCCTTACTTCCATGGGAAGTCCGCGCCAAATACACCAAAACACCGATTACCGAGCGAATATGACAGACTTCATTCGGAAAATCTGGGATTTTAGAGAATCGGAATGATTTACGGTAAATGAACTGTTGGGTTTTGGGTACACCGCAGTCAAAAATGCATGGTAACACGAAACACAGAGGCTTTCATTGAGTCTCTCCCATAAAATAAAATGTTTGGATTGTCGTATTTGTGTACTCGACTTTACCTGGTCATGAACTTTACAATGACGGTGCTCTTGTCAGACGTGTCCGACTCTGCTGTTCTGCTGTCTTCGATTATTTAGTTATTTCATGAATAAAATCTGCAGACTAACGAACCAAGTTCTCATGGCCCGTGAGGCGAGTGTAGGCTACATTACACAAGTCTTTGCCTAACGAAAATCCTCACAGAAGGACCACTATAGGAAACTATAATTGGCCCACTTATGAAACGTTCAAATTTTTCATGCTCAATAAAGCACGAAAGTATCCGTCAATGAGCAAAGAATAAATGCTCACCCCGCTTGCGGATACAGAAAAAGAACTCTAGAACAGGCGGCCTCTATAGAACTACTATTCTATAATGATATCCTATTCAGAAAACAAAGGATGTGAGGATGTATGTATGCGTGATAATTTTTAATCTTACCTTCTTTAGGTTTGACTAGATTTATAAGTACCTGAGACACTTCTGTCTACCCATCCCCTCTCATCTGCTATAGGCCTACATATTTTCCCTAACGGCAACGAGCTTTGCTCAAGCCGGACGACAATACAAAGTGTTCGAAAAGGTATGACGAATGAAACCATTCAATTAAACGTGTAATGTGTGCCGATCTATAATGCTCTCAGTATTAGGTTATGTTTATCACTTAGAGTCCTTAAGTCTACTGAATGCGACATTATTTGAAGTCTTTTTAATGTCTCTAAGAAGCTTCTTTTTTTGTGTATTGCTCTGTAAATGTGTTGATTCCTTACTTTCGCAGACACGTTCCAGCAAATCCCTAAGAAATGTGATAGACGGACCAAATCTGCTAGTGTTTGAATTTACTTTCAATAGAGGCCCACAAAAGCGAAGTACGCGGAGCTGTCAGTTGTGTTCAACTATGAATCTGTTTTACTGGAGTAACCGGTCGCAAACTAATGACGCTGAACACAACAAAGTTCGCACAGCTTGCTTTGCAGCTTTAGTAACACGAGCTTCTGTTGTTGCCGTACTATATAGGCCTACAATACTTTGGGAAAACATTTGAGCCAGTTGCTGAAGCCCAATTTTTGCCACCTTTTGTTAACATACATCTATAAGTGTTTTAAAATTCGCTATTAAACCTCACACCCTGACTTGCACATCTAATGTTATGTACGTAGCTAACGATTCAGTGCGTTCCAAACATTTCAAAGCCTAACGAAAGGAAATAACCTTCATAAGGACTAACATCCATTTCATTCTGCAATAATATTCTTTCGCGAATGACAATACACAACTACGTAACAAAATTGAAGTGAAACATGGAGCGTGTTTCTTGTCCCACGTTTTCGCTATATGTAAATTCCGCTTCCTTGTCCTTATTGGGGCCTACTAGGTTATTGCATGCACAGAACGTATTATTATAAAAGTTATACTTTAAAAATATTGTTTGATTGTCAACCAACGTCACCTTACAAAGTGTTACCGAACTAAAATAATGAGACACGTCGAGGTCCAAGTATTCTGGTAACTATTCGGGCAAATGTCGACAATCAGGTTTCGGATAAAGGGAGTTGCCCAATAATTTGAGAAAGCATCCTAAGATCGCTTTTCAAAAGACTCATAAAGTTGGGGACACTAACCTTGAAATAAAAACTCAGATGTTGTCTCCTACTTTATAATCCGGTAAACTGTCAGGGCGTTAGTCTTTCTTTCTAGACATTATCGTTGGCCTTTTTTACCCATGGTCCCATCCTCTTCGCTTTTTGGACACCACTTTCTGTTTTTCGCTCCCAAAAATTCACGTTAAGTCAGGCCTAACCACTTTTCTCGTAACTCACGTCTCCCATCTCGAATCTGATTTAAGAAATTTAGAGTCTTGTACTGTACCACAGGGGCAAAAGCAGATAACGAAGACAACAACGTGTCCCAAAGTTTTTTTTTTTTTTTCAAAACCTAAAATCTTTGCTTGGTAATCTTAAAAAAAAAAGAAGGGGAGAATGCCTTACCACACAGTTTATGTTCTTCATCCGAGCCATCGCCACAATCGTCTTGAAGATCGCATAGCCGCGAGCGGTAAACGCATTTGCCATTCCGGCAGGTAAAATGGGTAGATGGGCAACCAAAAGGTTTTCTTGAATCGGACGATTCGGGGCTGCTGCCATTTTGGCCATGCGAGGTCAAGAGGCAGGAAGCTGGTTCGTCACTTCTGTCGCCACAGTCGTCGTCGCCATCGCAGTAATAGAGCTGCGGGATGCAACGCCGGTTGCGGCACATCAACTGGCCTGGTTTACATAAACCCACGCGGCCGGGTGCCAAAGGGGCAGAGCCGTTGCACACCCCCGTTAAATCTTCGTCCGAGCCGTCGCCAGCACAATCAACGTCGCCGTCACAAACCCATAAGTTCGGAATGCAGCGGCCCGTTGCGTTGCAGCGAAACTCATTCTCTCTACATTCCCGCGTTTCTAAACAACACGAAATGCACGTTGTCATGTGAACATAGTAGTTACGAAAGCTACGTCTCAAAGTGACAAGTACTATCAACCTTTTAATCTACCTGCAACTTTCAAGAAAATATAACTAAGCTGCTTAAGAAGACTTGCTGTAGCCAATAACCTTAAAAATAAACTAAATCTATCGAATCGATAACAAATCTCACGAAAACATGATTTAAAAAAAGGAGACGAGGAAGAATTAAGAAATTAGAACAGTAGATTCACGTACTGCAATCTTGAGACTCATCGCTTCCATCAGGACAATCTTCGCTGCCATCGCATCGGAACGTAAGTGGGATGCAGAGATTATCGTGTTTACATTTGAAGTCATCGGGCCGACATGTGTGTTCTAAACCCGAAACAAGAAAGATAGGTTTATAAATAAAACTGTTCTTTACATTGTGAATCTAATAGTCCTAACCCCAAAAATAAAAGTGCTTTTCACTCAAACGTTGTTTTCCTTTGCATACTTACACCAAATGGAGAGAAAAGCTTTCTGTAAGTTTAAACAATAAACAAAGACTTACCGCAACCCTCTTCATCCGACGAAATGGGGTGCCTGGCGTCCGTGTCACGACAATTGTCTTCATTGTTACAGCGCACTTCGGGCTTCAAGCACAACCCATTACGGCAAGAAAAACTGCCCGGTTGACAGCTCGTGTTAGCAACTACCGGCGCCACCGTGACGGTGCAGTTCAGCTCATCGCTATTATCCCAGCAATCATTAGAACCGTCGCAAAACCACGCTGGCATTACGCAGGCTGTCGTGTGCGGACAAGGCACCGTTCCCTTTTTGAACTTGTCGCAATCCACAGGAGCTAAGCGCAAGCAAAGAACAAAACGTTAAACGAGGGTGAGGATGAACTTCTGCGGCAGAAGACTTACGGCAGTCCATTTCGTCCGAAGCATCGGGACAATCCGGGTCGCTATCGCAACGAAAAATGCGCGAAATACAATGTCCGCCTTTGCAACGGAAATGCTCTGCCGTGCAAGTACAGTTAATTTCGTCGCTATGATCGCCACAATCGTTGGAGCCATCACACCGACGACTGGCAGGAATACAACGATTGGTACTGCATTGGAAATATCCAGGAATGCACTGACGGAATGCTGTTAAATGAAAAAATATATCGAGAAATGCCCTACACATTACGTTAATAAAAATGAAGCTAAATAGGCTGATACAACTAAAAGCCAGGAGAGGCTTACAAAATCTACGCAAAATGCTCTCAAAGAACCTGAGTGTTTCCCTTATAAGCAAATCTGCTCTTTTCTAACGAATGTAAGTGCAATCACTACACAGTCTCTAAGGTAAGGGTAAGAGATACCCACGTTTTTCGAACACAGCGGACTAGTTTAAGAAAAATATATGTAACGGAGGAACGTCTACCGCAGTAAGTGGGGAGTTCATCCGAAAAGTCGGGGCATTCTGCAACACCGTCGCACGTGAAGTGATACGGAATACACCTGCCACTAGTACATTGGAATTCTTGCTCTGTGCAGTTTCCTGGAGGTAAAGCTCCGTTTAACGTCGTATTGATGGCGCAGCGGCGACCATCTTCGCCAATGGGAACCCGTCCTGGGTAACACGAGCACAGTACCATTCCATGCTCGTTTAATCGGCAATTATCTTCGCACCCACCGTTCAAAACTTGACAAGGATTCGCAGAACCTAAAAGAAGTAGGGGTTAAGTCCAGCGATGCCAGCCAGTGTAGTGTCATATGAAAGAACTCACAGTCGTAGTTGGATTGGTTCACCACAGCAACAATGCCCATGGGTCGGGGAACTTCTTTACGTAACCAAACGAGATCTTCGCCGGTATATTTGTTTGCTCTCAGGACAGCATGTAAGATCCAGTCTGTCCAGAAAATAAAATCCCCGTAGACCGCCAAATCGAATGGATGTTGTGGTGTCACTTTCGACAATACCTTTACCAGGTATATTAAATAAACAAGAAGAAAATTATCAACAAAATATACTGAATGAAAATAATTGAAAACTGAAATAAAGTAAAAGGCGAAAGATTTATATGTGTACTGTAGTACAGTAAGGAATTTAAAGAGCAGAAAACGGAATGGAAAATAGATATAAAATATATCATCTAACAAAATAAATAAAAAGTAAATAAAATAAAAATAAATAAAAATAGTAGCAACTTTAAGCTAGAAAAGAAATATGGTCGCGTTTAATTTTTAATCGATGTTATTAAAGAACTAATCGCAAAAAAAGACACTCACGTGACGGTTAGATCCGTCCAAATCAGTTCGCTCAATTTTATCCAACCGTGCATCACCCCAATACAATTTCTGGGCTTGCAAATCCAAAGCAATGGCGTTGGGCATTCGGATGTCAGTTGTGATAATACTCTCGACCTCAAAACCGTTCAAATAAGCTCGCTGTACAGAAGGTTGTCTCGAATTCCAATTCGTCCAATACATACGCCTACGAGAAAATTGCGAAAAAAAAGTTAGACAAGATGTAATGAAAAGTGTCTTTTTCTGAAATATCTACCTGCCACAAGGATCAATGGCAATACCACGAGGCTTGTCGTCAGTTCCAAGCCGCACAACTTTTTCGACTAGAGATTCTGAAACGGCACTGGAGAAAGGCACAGTTCCTAAGCTTAACTTGTTGATGGTAGAATCGCTATTGCATGTCCAATATAGAGCCTCTTGTGCCGTGTCGTACGCTAAACCTTCTACGGAGACTTGTTCTGCAAAGTAAACAAAAATTACACTAAACAGCTACAAGCCAAGGCATAGCTTGCACAAAATGCACAACATGAAAATTTGGACGTGATGTGACATGAAAAAGCCCTAAAGCTATTTAATGAAAGTGTAACCTACTTTCAACAAGTACTCGATGATTCGATCCATTAAAGTGCACCGAGCTGATAGAATTGCGTTGGATATCTGAGTAAAAGATGAGCTGGCGATTGTAATCATAAGAAAGCCCAATGGCATTGCGCATCAATTCTTTGGATTCAATGGCAGGGAATGGTGCGTTCAAGTTTCTCTCGTCTTCAATATGGATACTTTCAATCCGTGACACTCGTGAGAACAACAAAAAAGCTTCGAAAGCTAAGACAAGATCACACATATGTAACCATTTTATGAACAGAAAAGAAACGCAAGTACCTTCGCAAGTTTTCCGGTCTGCTGCCAAGCGACCGTGCGAACAAGCGCACACAGCAATGGTGCCGTTATACAAGCACAGTTCTTCGCATCCGCCGTTGTTTACAGCGCACGGATTGGTTCCTTTCTGTAACGCAGAGCTGAATACCTTCAACGCTTTTAGCGAGTCACCCATGTCGGATTTCATCACAGAATAATTAGACACATTACTCAAAGGAGCTTCTTTGATGCTGCCGCCTTCGTGGGTTCTAACAAACAAGTACACTTGGTTAGGTTATCAACTTGATTTAGATGGCATAGTCAATCTTACGCGTCTATCCAATAAAGTTTACCCATGTAAAGAGCAATACCATACGCGCTGTCTAAATGCGGCCGTTCCAGTAATACTTCCCGGGCAGTCCCGTCGTAATTGGCTCTTTCGATGGTATCTTTTCTTGAATCGCACCAGTAAAACTTACTGCTCTGAAATTCGGTGAAGCAAAAAATAAGGTTACGCTCTGCTACTCTTCTTGAAAAAGAACTTCTTACTTGGAAGTCTAAAACAATATCTGTGACGAACTGAATTCCCGAGTCTACCAATACCGATCGGCCCGATCCATCCAAGCGCGATCGCTCAATGCGAGGCGCTTTGCCACAATCAGCCCAAAACATGTAACCTTGCTGCCATCGAGGATCTATTGCCAGTGAAACGGGTTTGTCTAGCCCACCAGCAACAACTACGTAACGATGGGAGCCGTTCCAGCGTGACACTTCGAGGACGTCGAACTTGGGATTGGTCCAGTACATATTTCCTGTTTGCGATAGCATTATATAACAAAGTGTAATAAGGCATTCAGAGTTATTAGAGAGAAAGTTTAATACCAGCCACCCAGTCGATTGCCAAACTGCCGACAGAATCCCGTCCTTGGACTACGACTTGTCGATTGGAGCCGTCTCGTCGAACGCGAGTGATGCTGCCATGGTCGCTATCCACCCAAAAGATTGTATCTGTATCTGTAGTATCAGACAACATTAGAGTGGGTTTTAACCGCGTGAGGCAGTTTAACGTACTGGCATGGTAGTCGATACTTGTAGCCATAAAGACGCGCGGAATAGGAGCCAGCACTTCCTGTCTTGTGCCGTTTGGTCCCGCAATCAAGGCCAAGCCTTTGAGCTCCCAGTTCATGGAATACAGTAAGAAGCTGTCCTCACCTATCACGCGAACAATTTTAAGCTTAACATGCATTTCTTTACATGTACTCAGTAGCCGGCTCGGTAAAATCAGACATTAAAAAGGGGGGAAAGAATGTAAGGCAGCAATAACGTAACTGACTGTTATAAACAATCAACGTTACTCGTTCAAGTAATAAAATGAAGGAGAAGTACATGATTGCCGCTTACTAATAAACGGCCGATATGTGGTGGATACGTACTATCGAATATAGTGAGATAGTAAGGATCCCAATAGCTTACCGATACAAGCAGACGCGTTGGTTGGACTTGGTCTATAACCAGCTGCACACTTGCATACAAAACGCTGTTTGCCCGCAATCGGCAAACACAAATGTTGGCATCCTCCCCGATTTCGACCACATGCGCTTTTGCCTCCCTGCAATGACGGCTCGTACAACCGCAACGAAAGTATATTGCCTAATCGAATACGTAAAAAATAAACAGTAAAATAAAATATAAAATTGATAATGCTGCTGTAATTTATCATTAAAGGTTTACTTGTGTTCTTTCTAACGACTGTATCATTTGCCCCATTGGTTTTGTCCGCTACGTGTATAGCTCCGTCTTCTTGATCAGCGTAATACAGCAAATTCTTGAAAATTACCAATGCATGAGGTTGTTTGGCAATAGTGGACGTCCAGAGACGGATCTGGCTCGTGGCAAAGTCGTAGTACTGAATGGATTGGGTATCGTAATTGACCCAATAGAGCCGATTTCCATCCAAGTCCATGATTAAGCCTATTTCAATTGATGAAATATTACAAGACAGAGAGTAAGGTTGTAAGCTTTACTTCTGGGATCTTCCAATTTCGAGTTCGTATTTTGGGCAGATAACAAAGTTCGGTTCGTGCCATCCATATTAGCCATGTAGATAACATTCACCAAAGGGCCACCCACTTCTGCCCAGAATAGCAGTCCTTTCATAGGATCAACAGCTAGTGATTTCACCTGAAAATAGGGTTTATGAACACCATGTTATATTTTTTGTTTACAAGTGAGAAAATGAAACGTCTATTTGCATCTCTTTCTTCTTCTTACCTGGTAAAGGTCTTCCGTGATGATTCGCGTGAGGTATTCGCCTTCAAGTGTGCAGACAGCGATATGATTATGTGCTGAGCCATACGAAGAATAAAATAGGTTTCCTGACAGCCAGTCAATGGCCAACCCGAAGGGATTTTCAATCGCCGTGTCAATGATCGTCTCAATGGGAGTGCCAAACAAGCTTACGCGCTTGATTTCGTTTACTTGGGTGTCAGCCCAATAAATTTTTTTGGTTGGCGCGTGGAAGTCAATTTGAGCTGCCAACAATACGTGTGGCAACGAGATAGGCGGGACGACATGGTAATAAGATTGGTCGACATCGACACCTCGTATTTCATTGGGTCTTGAGAAGAGCAAAACTCGCTCGTTTTCTTCAGAAAAAAGTGCAGAGGAAGATATTAGACCATCATTTCTTATTTGTAAGGACGCTTATCGCAGAAAAATCACTTACGGACACAGGTTTTTCCATCCAAGTCAAGTTTCATTACATGGGGACAAGCGCACTGGAACGTGTGATTAAAACTCAATAAACAAAGATGCGTGCAACCTCCATTGTTCTCGCCACAAGGGTTTTTCACGTCTAGGACAGGAAAATGTTACTCATATTGACAATTACGTTGAAAACTATCAACTAACCGCGAGGTTGTCTGCTAGGATGCATGACAATGAGATCAAACGGTTGAGTCATGGTTCGCTGTAATTCAGTGACATTGGAACCATTCCACTTATTGGCTCGGACGACTAAATTGTTCCGCCAGTCACTCCAGTAAACATGATTCTCGAAAAGCGTAATAGCGAAAGGGTGTGACAAACTTTCATGTCCACGCAGAATTTCTCGGGCGTCATTACCGTTATAAAGACACGAATGAATCGAATCTGACCTTTATTGCACAAATGGATGAGAAAAAAATATTAAAGGACTGGAATTCACGTCGTAACACGCCATTAGGACATTATTACCTGGCGTCAATCCAATAAAGTCGATTGGCCACGTAATCTAAGGTCAACCCATTGGGCCACGCGCCGTCTGATACTAGATCCACTCGAACTATCATTCGTCTTCCCTCTCCACTCAAGCTACAAGATTCAATACGAGGCGCTCCAGACTCCCAATCCGTCCAAAATAAGATCCTTTAGTGAGCAAAAAGAGAAAAAATTAAGAATGTTGAAGAAAAAAAAATGACCAAAGCCGAATTCACACGAAAACGTACCCGAAGCGAGGGTCAAGAGCAATGGCTCGAGGACTTTCCATATTACCAGCGATCAAAGTTCGTCGGAAGGAACCATTCAATTTGGAAACCTCGATCTGATCTAAATTGCTTTCCACCCAGTACAAGTTTTCGCCTATCCAATCCACCGCCAGACCTTCTGCTGTTGCCAATCCTGTCTGCACCACCACTTCAACGTTGCTTAAGCCTTGAAAACACAAAGGTGAGCAGTAATACACAATATAAACCAAAAATGTAAGACTCTTTCGCATTTAGTGACGATAATGCCCGTAAAGTGAGGGGTATGACAGCAGAATAGGAAATATGAACACATCACAAATAATTAAAGAATTAAAAAACGCATACTTCCTCCGATGAGACTACCGCGGTAAATCTTGTCATCGACAACATCGGTCCAGAAGACGTAATCAGAGTCTGAGTATGGGTTATGGTAAAAGTCCAGGGCGATGGTATTTTTGAGACTAGACACTAAAGATTTGACGGACATGGTGCTCAAATCGACGCCCCTTAGTTCATGCCTGTTGCTGAAAACGAGATAGGCAGGCGATCGATCTACGACCATAAAAAAAAAAGTCTTACAACGATGTCCTTCATCTTAAATTCAAATTTTTCTTCTTTTTACCAAGAGTTTTGCAAGTAAAACCATCTGGCTCGAGGGCGTAGCCTGCTTCGCAATCGCATTTATAATGATCTTTATGGAGTTTGCAAAGTTGGGAACACGTTCCCCATTGACAAGGATTCGCTGCGACGCATGTTCGCATGTTGGCCGCTAAGGTCATGCCCGGTGGGCACAAACAGACGTAACCTTCGGGGGCGATATGGCACTGATGGCTGCAATCCACTCCGGCTTGTGTCCCGCATAGATTTTCCTCTGGAAAAATAGGCCCATTAAAGTAAAACGCTACCATAAAAAGGTGTCCCTCTATATGTCTTTTTTGTTCCTTACCACACAAGAAGCCTTCATCGGATCCGTCAATGCAATCAGCGACCCCGTCGCAGAGTTGGGTCACGTTGATGCATAGAGTGCGGTTATCGCAGAGACGTGATGGTTCGACACAAGCTTCCCGGCGCAGTGGGCAATTGACCTCGTCAGACCCGTCTTCGCAGTCTTTGGTGCCGTCGCAACGCCACACCGAGGGGATACATTTTGATTGGTCGGCACACTGGTATTCCGACCCTCGGCACGTCACATTGCCTTTTTAGAAAAATTAAGGTGTCACTGTTTTGTTTCTAACGAACATATGCACAATCGCTTACTGCAACCCTGCTCGTCACTACCGTCCAAGCAATCATGTTCGAAATTGCAAACCAAGCCGGATGGAATGCAATGACCGTCATCGCATTGAAATTCTTGCGCAGGACAACCTTGCTCGCGAATATTTGTGCCACTGGAGTTACTATGGCCAACGCAGTTGCGTTCGTCCGAGCCGTCACTACACTCATTGACACCGTTGCAAACGTTCGAGGCTGAAATGCATTTACCATCCTTTTCGCAAAGAAACTATAGAAAAATAGTAGAAGACGAAAAAGTAATTTTACGAGCTGAGCTTAAGTTTAAAAACTATTTCCGGATTATACGCAATTTTTTTAACTTATAAAACAATAGTAAAGGTTCGCGAAACATATTCGTAAAGTACTTATTTTTAAGGGACCACAGGATTTAATAAATTACTTAATTTCTATATCAATTTTTCATTTCTAAACTAAAAAATCTTTCTAGGATTTTTTTTTTCAACAAGACTTGAACTATTTTATACATTACAAAATAGTAAATAATCAAAATATGTCAGAAAATGTTTATAAAAGAGATAAAGGAAAACTAGTGGAGAATTTAAAAAAGGTACATTTTTATCGAACAATCAATTTAGATTGTTTGAGCGAAAATTACCAGCAACGGGCTCTGGCAAGGTGTTTGGCACATCTTTTCATCACTGTTGTCCTTGCAATCATCGTCACCATCACAAAGGAATTCTACCGACACGCAACGCTGGTTCTCACACGTGAAATCCGTCACGTCACACTTTTGGTATTCTACGAATGGAGGAAATTGTATAAACAAATCTAAAATAAGGGAAAATCACTAAGCCCTGCAAGTTTTGTCTTAAAGCTCGCGTCTCTTCGCAAGGGCAATAATTTTCTATGTCTACTTCTTTAAAGTCTGCCAGCTAAACTCATCAAAACACTTATCAATCCTTTCCTGTTCGTAATTAAAAAAATTAAGTCTTCATGAGAATATGCTGCTTTTCCAGTAGAAATAGAAGGAGAATTTTAAGGTCAAAAAGTAGCAAAACCTGGCCAAAGTTACAGGAGTTCTTGCTCTAGAACGCTTACCGCATTCGGAATGCTCATCACTCGTGTCACCGTTGCCGCAATCCGAATCCAAGTCGCACTCCCACGTCTTGGGAATACAGCGACCTGACAAAGCGCAAGCAAACTGGCTGGGGCTACAAGTTCCATTTCGGCAACGTGAGGGATCTTCATCCGATCCTCCTTCGCAATCAATATCTCCGTCGCAAAGCCAAGAAGAAGAGATGCACCTGAACTCACCCAAGCACTGGAACTGGTTTGGGTTGCATGTCATTTTCTCTGCATTCAGGCAAGCAAAACAATACACAAATACAAAGAGATGAATTATTTAGTTGTAAGTCATTGTTTATGGTTGCTTCTCATGTTGGGTTACGAAAATCTTACGGCAAGGTCCGCCGGGTGACGTGTCCTCGTCGCTTTTGTCATTGCAATCAAACTTGCCATCGCACACGTAAGCCACGCTAATGCAACGTTGCGTGCGAATACACATGAACTGATCTTCCCGGCACGTGACCATTTCGGGGCGATTCACCGATTCCACGCACACACTGCTCTCAGTGGGGTCCGGCTCGTAACCATCTTTACACCCACAAACCGCGCCCCGTGGCGTCGATAAGCAAAATTCAGGACAGTTCATAGCCTTCGTCGTACACTCATTCTCACCTGCACGTTAAACAAAGCAAATGTCGCATTAAAACAATCCGCTACGCGACATTACACGTTGTTTGACAAGTTGGGAGACTCATTCCAATGCCTATCTATGGTAACTTGTTTTCCAGCTATTTAGTCCCTTTCAACACGTCAAGTTATGTGCTTTAATCCTCATCTGTTACGTTACTGAGTCTCTTAGGGCAGCCATAACCAAAATCGTGCTTCACTCAACTAAAAGCTCGAAAAGCAGTTCCGCAATTGTTTCGTCACTTATGAAACGATACTTTAAAATATTTTAATATCTTTCTCGTTTTTGGTACAAATCTCTCTCGATTTGTTCCAACCAAATTGCTATTTGTTAAATTTAATTCTTTCGGCGAGGGCCGAGATCGTTGCTCGTTATTTATGTAGGCAGTAAATAGTAAATTGAACAATTACTTGTTTGGGATGTGTTGTCGAACAACCGAATGCCAAAAATAGGCCGATTAACTTGCGTGATCGTTTCGACTGTTTTATTGAGCAAAGAGTAACGTTGAATTTTGCCGAGCTGCATCTCGGTCCAAATGAGAGTATTATCCAGGTAAGCTAAGCCATACGGATGATCCACCTTATCTTTCCCTTCCACTACAATCTGGATGGAAGAACACAAACCCAATCAGCATCTCAGAAATTTACCAAACATTTTTCATCCATACTTCTCTGTCTTTGCCATCTAAGCCAATCCTTTCAATGCGGTCTAGGAACGCGTCACAAAAGTAAAGTTTCTTCGCTACGGAATCCAACGCCAAGCCATTGGGCCAATGCAAAGCTTCCCCGACGAATACTTCGCGATGGCTGCCATCCATCCACGCCCTTTCAATCTTCCCTAAATATTTCCCCACGATTCCCGCATCCGATTCCGCATTGGACGCACTCGACCAATCCGACCAGTACAAGTACCTGGAGACCGAAACGTTATTTTCTCATGTTCTTATTTCCATTTTCTACACCATTTTAGTCCCCGAGGGTATTTCACTTTTTACATTAATAGTGGTTTCGTATTTCTTTCTTCAGCGACATTTTTTTTGTGTGTGAACTACATAGAAACTTATTTCTTGGAATCTTTGTGGGTTTCAACAATCTTCTTTCTCTTTCTCGTTATAAAATAATTCAAAATGCTAAAAAATTTCAAAGATAGTGTTCTTATCAACTTGTTTAGCGTTCTCGGGTAGGAAAAGTCTTTTACCCGCGTTTGGGGTCCAGGATGATGGCTCGCGGATGTGACATGTTGTTATAGAGAAGCGTGCGTCTTAGAGCGGGATTTTCCAAACGCGCAACGGAGATCGAGTTTCGACCTTCGTCTGTCCAGTACAGATTCCTTCCCATCCAGTCCACCGCTAAGCCTTCGCAGCTATCCAAGGCTTGATCAATCACACTCTTGCGTTGGGAGCCGTCCAGCTTTTGTCGCTCAATCACGAACCTGTACACACCAAAAGCCAACAAAGGTTAAATAACGTTCCCGGAAGCATCCTTCGGGGTGGGGGTCGTTAAGAGAGGGTCAATGACCTTTGCCTGTCCGAGTAGTAGATAAACTGCGTAGAGACGTCATAATCCATCGTAACGGGTCGCAGCAGTTCAGTAATGGGTACCATCATTTGTTGTAAAGGATCACTAGGAACGCTACTTGGCAACGCAATCCCTTTCACGGACGCAGGGCGACCTTGGGCGTAGAGCAGAAACTGCGTTTGCTTCACAGCTATGTCAGCGGAACACAAAAATAAACGAAAAAAGGGTCACGTTTAGAATCTAGGTGGAAAAACACAAAACATAATAACGTTTTATTACGAGTGCAGCTTCCGTCCGTTTGAACGCGGAATCCGGCCGCACAAACGCAATGGACGATGGGCGTTGCTTTTTTCCACTGAGGGATGCACAAGTGTTGACAGCCTCCATTTTTCACACTACATGGATGTTGTGCTAGGGGTGAAAACAAAAAAGAGGAACACAGTACAAATAAATACATTAATTAAGTTTGACTCTTGGGACTATCGTCTCAAAGTTTTCCCCAGCCTTGGAACTCCGTCGCGATAAAAGAAAACAGAGAAAAACTAACTTACCATCCGGCTGTCGCTGCTTATGATAGATGTGGACGGCAAAAGGTCTGGAAATATTAGCTGCCAACACTGTCACGTCATCCAGCTGCCATTTGCCGATGCGGACCAAACTTTCATCGCGCCAACTCGTAACGTACAAATACCGCTCAAAGACAGTAATTCCGTACAAATTTTGGACCTTTTTTTGTGAGGGAAAGGACAAGCAGCGTTTTGTTACTGACCTTCCATGCTACATTCAGTTTAGGTTGTTATTACCATGTTGCCTTTTTTGATCGTTTTACGGTTGCCGCCGTGGTAATCCACGCGCTCGATCACGTCCAAGAAAGTATCTACCCAGTACAATTGCTGGAGCGGGTAGTCCACAGTGACTCCATAAGGGTAAACGATTTTCGTGTCGACTAAAACTTGACGATTAGAGCCGTCCAACCATGCGGATTCTAAACGAGGAGGGCCGGTTCCGAAAACGGTCAAAAACAGCAATCTGGAAGACAGGTTATAACAAGCCGTTAATATAAAGCTGTCAAATTCACAAGTGTTGGTATGACCCGTGACCCCTCCATATGGGGTTCATGCTTTTTTTCTTTTTAATTCACGGTTTCAGTAGTAACTTACCCTCGAGTGGGGTCCAAGGTTAAACACCTTGGCTTGCTTATGTTAAAATCCATTAAAGAGACGCACAAAGTGAGTCCGGCGTCGCAGAGCCAGATTTGTTCCTTGGCGTCGTCGACCAAATACCAATTGCCAGACACCCAATCCTTGGAGATTTGAGTCACAGCTTGAGGACAAAGAGGAAAGAAACAAAAAAAAAAACACGCGAGTTTTCAATTTTTAGCTACCAATAACGCGCATTGCGTGGGCAGAACGAAGAATAACATGGCAGGAGGGGGCCCAGATTTTTTCCCAAAAAACTTACTATTTAAAGTAAAAAGGGGAGGCTGGGGCAAATCCCACCAAACTGTCAAATCCGAAACTAAGGCGCAACGTAACGTGGCTAACCCCGTCGCCGACGGGTGGTGGATCCAACAGGCGGTTTTATTCCGATGGTCGAAATCCAAAGTGAGCGTTTCGGACGTTTGGAACTGAGAAGCACCCGCCACGGGTGTCCCATTAAGGTGAACGTGGCGAATATCCAACGAATTCACGAACAAAAGAGTCGCTGGTTCGCTTTCAGGCACTATGGACGAAAGGCAAAGCGGAATTTTATGTAAAAGAGGCAAGACAACTGAAGAAATTAAGCAAAATATTTCTAATAAACGACAGTAAGAAGGGAAAGTGCAAGGAGGTCGCGATTCAGGTGGACGTGCTCCTTTGCTGCTTATATAAGCTGCATTTAGCGAAGAGAATGATTTTTCATGACAATAACTAGATTCTCATTTAAGCGGCGTGCTTGAATGCGAAGCTATCACTTAAACCACGGGATTTGGATTACAGTGTATGCAATATTAATAGGCCTACTCGAATATCCTTGGCAGCCGACGTTGTACGCCGTATCAACTATTGTATTTTCCATTGTTGTCGCGCCGAGTAGGTCTCGTGGTTGGATCTCATGTCACTTATTGCGCAATTTGTGCAAGAGACTGGGCTAGCGAACAATCCCTCTGAATCTAGACCTAAATGTGTGCACATACGGGAAGTTTTCGTCTTTTAGCCTGCCGTGTATTTGGAAATGGCCTCGACAGTTTCCCTAGTAATCTACTTAACTATACTGTACTGCGGGCCTACCTCAAAAGTAGTGATATTACATGCGCCGGCAAGACATCAAATGTTGCAATTTAATTTGTCTAACGATTGTATGCAGATTTAAGTCATACCATTCATTTTCCATGAGCTGAGTTGACGGCGGCAGAACACCGTTAATTCGCCGAACATTTTTTTTTAAATTCTAACAGTCCATAAAAAGGGGATACTTAAAATGCCCAAAATCAAGCCAAGTGTAACAAGTTTTCAAGAACGTGGTCCGTGTTTATGCGGAAGAATTCTTTTCGCGTATTAAGGAATTTCTTCGGACGTAGTCCCGCGAGTCATACACAACTCAACAGTTAGCGTACTTCAACATTGAAAGTTCACATTTTTTTTAAAAAAAATAGTCTTATTTAAAAGAATTCTCTGCAATAACATAATTAGCGACGAAAAAACAGCGTTCTTTTCTTAAGTTTCAAATGTGACTTTTCCATTCGTCTTGAGACGCGTTCTGGTTACAAGGAAGCAGAGATGTAATTGGCAAAGATTCAAAATATATTCGTGGAAAAAGATACGAAGAGAAATTTGTGAGTCCTCGTTTTTCTTTTCGTTTTAACTTATTCATCAATACGTAAAAATTGGCCTTGCAACTTCCCCGCGTGTATTTTTTTTTTTTTTTACTATGTGCGCCGTTTCTTTGCTGGAAGAACGGCACGAAAGCTAAACAATTCTTTCCCATTAAATTTCACAGTGACAGCTGAAATTGACTGCAAACTATCAAAAGATCAAAGGAACAAATGGTATCATTTGACTGAAGTATGTCACTATGGATACACTTTACTGTCGGAAACGTCGGATTAACTCCCATTTAGTCGTGATAAAAATTAACAAAATAAATAAACGTTCATTAAAAGTATCTGAACACGAACAAAAAATACCGATACTATACTTGGTATTGTACAGCAGAGTATGTCTACGGCGCTATTGCGATGCTCTAACACGCACATAAGCTCAACACATTTTCTTTTCATTCCCCGGCTTTTGAAAAACCCAGTTTCTGTTCAGTTTCAATTAATTGGTGCAGTCTGCTAAATTTCGCATGATTTGCAAAAATGTTTCAACGCGCGTCATAGGTAATCTATTACCACCGATTCTATTAAGAATATCTGTTTGCTTACCATTGATGGCCCAACATCTAGAGTCCTCTTTACGATAACCAGGGACGCAATCACAGGCATACGATCCATTGGAATTGGTACAGAGTTGGTCACATGTTGCATCCATAGAGCACTCATCCGCATCTGCGACACCCCAAAAAGATGATACATCAATTTTTGACTCTCCTACCAACTCCCCGAAGAGAAGATATTGGAAAATATTCAAGAACATAAAGAGAAGCTACAAAGACTTTCTTTCCGCTAAAAACTTTTGGAAATTCTTTCCGAAACTTGCCTTCCTTTTATGTCCGCTACTGTCTTCAACTTGGAGCATTAAGTTCGTTTTTAATGAACAGTAAAATTAGAGGGGATTGGACAGGGTACTGAAGAAATTATTTCCATGAAATATTAATTTCTTTCCATCATTCACAATTATTTTTCTTTGAAAAGAGAAGGATAGGCGTGTCTTGTACGAGGAACGGTGAGTTTTTGGAGTTTGAAAATTTATTATGTGTATACACACCTTGGACCTTTACTGCTGTCTTCAAGCGCGCAGCAACAGCAACATCAGCCAGCGAAGCTGCTGAGGCTACTTCTAAGTGTTTACAAATCACGTTGTTGATTTTCATGGGAAGTAAGTAGCCGCAATGTTGGGCAATCGGGGAGTACGGCAAGTCATAAGAACGGAGTTGGTTTGGGGGAGGAGAAGACGAGTGGCAAACCAACAACACCCAACAGGCAGAGGGGAAGGAGAAACAGGATGATAAAAGCAGCAACCAATACAAAAGGTAAAGAAACAAACACCAGTTAGTTCTGAAACATTTCAAGTCCAATTAAGAAAAACGACAAAAAAAGAAACACGGATGACACAGCATGCTATCAAGGAGTCATGCACGGTTTTTCACAAGCCTTCAAACGAGGCAAAACAATGGTTCCTCATTTGTCTTAATGCTTTAACTCAAAACAAAGACATCAATTCTTTTCTTGTGCGATTACATCAATTCCCAGGATTTAATGACTTGGTCTTCTTTTGAAAATATAATTTCTTATTTGATTTTGGTGTGCAAGAGACTGGAGAAATGAGTCCAACGAAAGCTGAAAACTATGAGGAAACTTACCGCTGCAAATGGTCCCATTTGGCTCTAAGCCATCGGGACAGAAACACAAGGGGCCGTTTGGGCTCGGACGGCAGTCATGAGAACATTTGGCAGAAGCGCACATAGATGTATTTTCTAGACGAAGAGGCGGAGAAGACATGAGAAACGTCAGTAGTAATAAAAAGATGAGTCGAAGATTTTTCTTTTCTTTCAATATGTTAATATGTCTGAAAATAGTGTAGGATGGGAAAAAAGAGAGAAAGAAAAAACTTACGGCAAAAACTTCCTTCATCAGATTGATCCGGGCAATTCGGCGTGCCGTCGCACAACTGAGCAATCGGGGGACAACTAGTACCATCCTCGCAACGGAAGCTGTTCTTCGGACAACTACTTCCGTTTAAACCTAGTGCAAATAATGACTATAATAATGGATATATATAGGCCTTTATATATTAGTACCATTTGCGAAATAAACTAAAAGTGATGTATCACATTTGCTTTATTTTGTATGGACTTTTAAGAATGTTCGAGAAGTTTTATGACACCTTTTGTGTCCAGCAGGTAAGGTGAGCAAAATCCTCTGTTGCCCCAGCTGAGTTTTATCCTACTCAAAACTGTCGTCAAAAAAAGACGGTAGGCAATTGAACACTCATGACAAAGCTCAATTTAGAGCGAGGAATCCCGGAAGTATATTTTGCCTATCCCATGAAAAAGTTCTGAAGCCACGTCCCGAAATCTTTTGCTTCTTGGAAATCAAACAAAAACTTTGATTTCCGGGTGGTCAAAACTATCGTGAACACAGTCTAAGTGACAACACGCATACTTTTTGTTTCGAGTTTTTGACAAAGTGGCATTCTGAAATACTAGTATGGGTTCCAAATGTGAGACAGTCATAAGTATGGTGCCCTCTTCCTCGTGTGCGTGGTCTTCTGCGCATTAGGTATTTTGCTACACAAAAAGAAGCGCCATCCACGTGATTACAGCCAATTGCAACCTACGTTCATCTAAGAAGTCACGGCACTCGCCCATGAACAAGCTCGAAGGCCTGAAAGTACTCTACTACGGCGTGACTGCAAATGTACTCTTCTCATCAATGTGAGAAAATGCTATGTACCATGTATGTTATCGAGACAAAACAAATATCATGCTTACATTTCTGGAGATTTTCATCCGATGAATCGAGACAATCCGCCTCACCATCACATACCCATGTTAATGGAATGCACTTGTGACTTGATAAGCATTTGAACTGGCTTGTATGACATGTAGGCAGCGCTGTAAATACAGAAACATGTTAAAATTAGTGAATAGTTTGCTGTAGTTCTCCATTTTTTTTTCGATAATGACACAGAAAGAGAACCATTCCATGTCTTCCATATTCTCACATTTTCCATCGGTACAAAAGATAATTTCAACGAAACATTATTACTAGGCCCATGTGCGTGAATTGTACTAATTTACTGGCGTGAACGTGTCTAAAAAAGCGAAATGCGCTTTTTATACGTGTACTTAATTTCTCAAGTTTCGAAATACAACCACCCAAATGTGAACTAAAGATAGCAACGAGTTTTGCTCACGCTACTGAATACAATTGAAAGTATTTCCAAGCTCCCTTGTTGCTCCGATGCAAATTGCTCCAAGCAGTTCACAAAGTACGCCTTTGTCGACGATGTGGAACCCAAACTTGGCAAAACAACAAATAATTATGTACAACAGTAATGAATTAGCTGAAATAGTTGCAAGCTTCCTTCCTCGGAACATCTACACTTTATTTAATGGAGACACAAAACTCGCTCGATGTTATGTCCATTTTTTTATTTTCTAGAACGCAACTGAGATACGCTTTTCTTTCACCCAAGTAACATGAAAGGCGTGAAACTTTAAAGCTCTTGAAAACGATCCTTGCGGACTACAACGAGTGAATAATGTGAGCTGCCATGTCTCATTCCTCACAAGCTTTTATTCTTTTCCAGTTTTCTTCAACATTTGAAAATTACAGCGAGACAGATTCATTCTCTTCCTACGAACTGCGGTAACTGCTTTTCTTATGAGTACCCCCTTTCCTCCGTCCGCCCACTCACCCAAAGAACTCCTTCCCTTCCATGTACTCCCAACAAATAGTTTTCGAGAGCTAAACTTCCTAAGAAATTTGACATTTCGCTTTTGACAAGGTTTCCAAAAATATGAAAAAATAGAAACTTCCAAATACAGCTTTATCTGCTTTGCAACTGAACAAGGCCAATATCTCAAAGGCAAGTCAAAATTTTCATTTTTTAACTCCTGCAATCACCATATTTAGTCTCTTAAGGGGGTTTGGGTTCAATTTCTTCAAGACATAATAATAACGCATTCCTTTTCCTTTCCTAAACCTTCAAGGCTTCGCATTTCGGATTTGTTTTCTTCCTATACTTAGAAACGCACCGTACGCGGTAGTATTTATCTTTTCAACGCTTTTTTACCAAAACATAAACGTCTTACTTCGACGTTCCTTTAAGCAGTGGAAAATCGTCCTACCCACCAAGCCATTGACGACAATAAATTTTTTTTCTTCAAAACTGTTTCCATTCACACACAATGATACCATTCGGTATGAAAGAAAAAATGAATGCTGAAAAAACAGAGAAGAGGAAATACAAGAAAATCTACGTCTACAAATCTACGGTTTTTACATTAAAATGTGCACGTAATCGCGTGAGGCCTTCAAAATGTATCTTTCTCCCACCTTCATCACTAGAAAATTCTACCGAACAAAGACTAAGGCAAGTAGGGAGTGCTGTGAGAAAATAATGGCAATTTTGGAGATTTTTTTCCGTTCTTCACCTCGGCAAAATCACGTCTTATCTGTGGAATCACAGCAAGCCCCTTGGCTGGGAATACAAAAATAAGTGAATGGAGTACTAAAAATGAATTCGCTACTTAAAGAGAACAATAAATATTTACTAACGATATTTTTCAAAGAAAATATTTAAATTACAAAATAAAGCAAGTGGTAAAAATCCAGAATCCTCAAAGAAACATGAAAAAAAGTATTTAAAAGTTTGAAGACGAACCACGTCGATTGTTTGATCTATTATCGTCTGCCGCATTCTTAACATACACTTGGTTTAGTAATTTCTTGCTCTATCTCATCCACGACTAGATGAAGCAAGGCCATGTTTAGGGGAGTAATGGGGGTTTGAACACCTCCACCCCCGAAATGCTTCCTTCATAATGGGGAAGACAGGGAAAGGCCAAATGTTAAAAAATTACATATGGTAAAAAGCCCTCCGAACCATTTACCCCCCCCCCCCCCCTCCCTCCACATCCGAACCAAAATCCTGGTTAGGGTCCTGGTTTCACGGTGTTAGTATTTTTCGAGTACTTACAAAGAGCACTTTATATAATGAACTGTTCTTGATTTGAACTTGTTCTGAAACCCATTATGTCGCCTAGCATTGTTAGTCATTTAAAAACTAGGGCTGAATGAAATTATGTTCTAAATTTAAATTATGTAAGTAATAATTATCAGAAAATATGTAAGTAAATCTTCACATATTAGCACCCAGCACATCTGAACCAAAGCAGATATACGTTAAAAATGCAAGAAATGACCGCGAAACAAAGAAGAATTAGCAAGGTGACTGCTATGACAGCTTACAAGATTCTTGCTCGAGATCGTTAGCAATACAACAAAGCGATAAACGCATTCTACTGTCCCGAACTTCCAACTTGAGGCGTGTAGATTACACCAGGCAAAGGCTTTGACTTACGAACGAACTCTATGGGACAGACTGACTTCATGTTTCAAGGCCCATTGTGCCCAAGTTGTCCTTGGCTTTATGGAAGCCGGAGCAGAAGGCAAGTTAAACTGAAGTTGTTGGTTGTGTTCAAGCCCGTCAAGATTTTTTTTTCCCCTGGGCTCCCAGACATAAATGGCGCTACGCAATACCTCGATGACTCTCTTTGAGGAATTTCACATTTTGGTAAAATTCACTTCAAAAGTTCCCATTTATTTTTACCCACGTAAGCTGTTCCAAGTCGTCGACTGCTGCTAAATTGCCACCGGTTTCTGGCGACGTTACACGATAATACCAAACTCCCCACGCTGGTGCATGCATATACGCGCGAGTCAGTCGTTTAGCACCTACATGCACCTCGTGCGTGTAAATTCATTACTTGGTGAGACAATGGGGTGAGCCCGAGATTTTCACGAAAGATAAACGACACGCTCACAATTTCCGACAGGGAGAGAATCAGTAGAGAGCTTGACTTTCTAGGAGGGGAAAAGACAAGTTTTATCTTGAAATTCTTTTTTTTTTCCAGACCTAAGATAAACTGCTAAAGGCTCTTTCATCCACTCTCATCTTCTTGCAAAGTTCTTGAACCTGAGAGAGTAAAAAGAAAAAGGTAGAGCACTGCTCCAGGACGCTAATGAATAAATAAAATCTCGCTGCGGGATGGAGGAGGTATCAAGGCAGTAAATAGTGTCTTAAGTCTCGTTAACTGTCTTCGCTCTCCCAGTCTTCTTTGTCTGACAGTCTTTGGTGAAGTTCCGGCTGGCAACGGAACAGACAACGAACACTAACATTTCCAGTCCTTTTTAGATGTACCAAAATGCGGAGAATCAATATCCCATTCAGGTCTTCCCCTGCCATCACTAGTGTAGTGCACCACCCGGACTAACTCAATTACCAATAGGAGGAGAGATTAGGGAGTAAAAGGAAGAAAATATCTTGAATGTGATACGACAGTTTTATTTCCGTTCTTTTCCTTGTACCTTCCAACTCAAAGCAATGCGGCGGAAGAATACGTAAGAACACTAATTTGGACAGTGCTGTAGTATAGTGTGTGATCGTCACTTACCAAGTACTGATCCCAGTTGGTTTAAGGTCTAATCTCGGTTTACACGAGAAATGCGTTACAGGAAAGCTCACTAAAATACAACTTTTAATAAAAATAAGGTTGGTTTATACTCGGACATTATTTTCTCACGGAAATGCGTTCGTAAATAATTTGACGGCGGCAACCATCCTAGTAAATAAGAACCCGGATGTAAAAGACAACCATTCGTAAGAGAGCTTCTCAAGGGCACTGTATCTCATAAAAAATATGGCACAACAAGCCAGAGCCACCCCGCTCTAAGTGACTACAGATGGACCCGGTTGTAAGAGATACTCCACTGAGAAAAAAAAATCCTCGTGTTCTTCCGTCATACAAGTTCCACACAAACGCAATATTGTTCTTCAGAAAGCAAACTGTACCTCCCTTTATTGAGTTCAGCCCGTAACTGTACTGTAACTATTGAATGCACAGCCTGCCTAAAGAAATACACGCAAAAACCGAATCATTTTCTTTTTCGGTTTTTATGTCTCTTCGAACCGGATTGACTTGTATCCCAAACTGGTCTAAAAGTATCGCATGAACGGATCACATCAGAAAATGACATTTCTCTAACCGTAACATACAGTAGCGATAGGACTTCATTGTTGTCTAGAGCCTTAGGTAACAGTAAATTTAAGAAGTGCCTTTTCTATTGGTTTGAATGAAATGTTGACTCACAAGGAAACTCTTTAAAACGTAAGACTTGGACGAACAATGGCTGTCCGGTAGACAACAGTAAAGATTGATACACTCAAGTTTTGACGCAAGACGACGTTTGATAATCAATCAGGGTTGAGCTTCATAAGGAAACCTAACTTACGTCGGGAGTTCAATGTACAGTAAAAGAATTCAAACAAACTGCAGGGGACACTTTTGATGTTGTAGATCCATTTGATATTTTTTGGTGAGCGACACTGGTTTTACCCACAAGGCTACTTAAGCTACTTTAAGGTTCGTTTGCTGGATATGTTGTTACAGTAAGAGACACCGAAATACACGCACGCCTGCACTGACATTGAGACACTTCTCCTACCATGTCTCTGACATTGCTGTCTTAAGCGAGTGCTTCAAATTACAACGAAACAGCAACGGATCCCAGTTTATCATTGTACTTCTTCTGAAACAGCCAAATAATGCTTTAAAGTTTCCCATTACTCGGAAACAATAGCTCAGATTAGAAATTATCTGAAATCACTTATTCAGAAGAAATTGTGATTTACGATGTTTTTTTTTTATTAGAAAGCGAAGTTCTATCAACACTTCCGAGCTTCGCAGACACCGCCACCGAATTACGCTACTCGGATTGTTGAATTTTTAAAATTGTTTTTCTTACATTAGTAAAACCCTCAATACAATCCATGTCAGAATTCACCCTCATTCGTTATTATAGACAATTTTCTTTAAATGTCATAATGCTTATTTCTTTTTATTCTTCATTTGTAAAATTGTTTATTTGTATACTTGCATACTTGAGTTCTTTACTATTTCTTTACTTAGACTTAAAGAAATATAACTAGTTTTAATAATTCTTTATTTTTTTAAATTTTATGCTCCCTACAAAAACATTCAACTGTTCTTCTTAAAGAGAATACTACTTGAGTTATAATACAGTTCACTGTAAAAACACAATTCGGTTTACATAAGTTTACGTTATTGATTATGTTAAATGAATACCTTCAGTGGGTCGCAACTGTAGCGCCTTTTTTCCAAAGAGATACGCAAGGGAAATTAGACATCAATTTATGGGTTGTTAAAAAAAAAGTCAAGGAATATTAGTTCTCCCCCCTTGGAAATCGAATTACATTTTCAAAATAAAAAGGAAAAGAAAAAGCGAAGCGTGGTATCCCGATAAATAGGTCCGCCCTTTTCTTTGACGTTGTCTTGGAGAAGCAGAGACTGGGTAATGAAGTAAGCTGTTGGGTGTACTCGGCTAGGAAAGAGAAAAGTTGCAACTTATAATAGCTATTGAGCCTCTCTTGCCCCCCTTACCACTACCGCCACTCCACTTGCGCTAGCCGACTTGTCTTTCTCATTTTTTATTTTTCTTGCTTTCGTTTTTTTTTCTCAGTACGACTACGCGTGCCCAGCAAAGGAAGATATGCGAAGTCGAAGTCGGAGGGAAATGGACGAAGCGACTACGCGAGAGTTAAAGAAGAGCGAAGAGTCGGGGGTGGAGAGAGAGTTTTTGGTAGTGGCGGGCTAGCTAGTATTGATTATCACGATCAAGCTTGTTGGCTCTCTGCCATACACACACTCACACATATACACACGTTTTGGATATCTATATATGTAAGCAGTGTAATGTGCACTCTCCTATACAGGCAAACATATTCTTAAGAACATTCCGCAGGAAGTTGCCTCTATCCACGAGCAAGAAGGAGATCGACACCGTGGGATAACAGTACTTATACCTCAAGGTTGTTCTGAGTCAAGAGGCTTGTTTTTTTTCCCAGGTTCGGCAGAAAAGAGTTTGCATACACACGAGTTATTAGGCTCGTTTCTCTTGTGTTATAGCGCTGTTCTGTTTTCAGGCACGGAAAGGTTGTTGCTGAAACCCCCGAGGAAAGCAAAGAAGAAAGAAGCATGGCAAATGGTGAAGACTGAGTCATCGTTGAAGATCCCCTCCTATCATACGCGTCATAATAAAAAAGCGATCCCCCAACAGCACACCGATGCCACTTTCCGTTCCCCAAGTGCGACTCGTAGGGATGATAAGCCCTTACGCCTTTATAATGCGGATCTCTTCTGGTGCTTCCACGTCGCAACGCAACTTTTTTCGAAGGCTTAAGAAATAACAACAATGAGGAGGAACAAGGGAGATCAAGTCCGCCTTTCCTTTAGGAATCCAAACCTCGTTATACATGCAAATCAAGCTCGCCAAAATCATTACCCAAGTTTGGGTAGAAGAAGCGAAGGATTCCTTCCCCCAAGGATAATAGGTAGACTGCACAACGTCAAATAAAGTTAGGAAATACCTAGAAACGAAGAAACTTTCGTGGCAAACACTACGAAAAAGAAAAATTACTAAAAAGACTCTCAGCTATATTTAAAATTCGCGTTATTGTAAAACAAAGCCAACAATCTTCCAATTTTTCAATGTTACCTTTTATGAGGCAACTGTGAGTCATTGGATCAAAAGTGTTTCTAATAGAGACGATTTTACCAAATGATGTGAACACGCATGAACATCGAAAGAAATCAGACAGGAAAGCAGCACAGAACAATCTTAGAAGAAAAATAAACAGATGTAATAAACTTGTCGAGACATGGAACATAAACAAACTAAAATACGTGAAATAAAACACGACGCAAACACAATCCATTAAATGATATAGACAGTCACAAGGGTGAGCCGTAATGTACGCAAAAAGGAGAAATAGGACTCAAACTACCCTGGATTGATGAGATTCTCCAACAATAGAACTGCAGTGTTCTCAAGCAGTGTAAAGTACTGTAAACATATCTTCACCTTTTTATATACAAAAGCCGTTAATATTTAAAAAAAGGCAACCGATAACTTTCTTAATGTTCTTATAAAATTTTACTAATACTACTTTTACATACTGACGAAATTTCGTTTCTTTTTCCCACTGGCTTTACCCTTTAAGGGACTCGTTAAGGGACAGGAATTTTGCTTTTATTTTATATTACTATATTCAACAATTCATCGTTACCTTTTATATCACTAAGCCTAATCTTATCATTCCGGTTATTTCTTTATTAATACGATTACTATTTTATCTGTGATAGTCCGAAATTTAAATCCACATTCCAGAGAATTTCTAATAAATTTGTTAACTACAATTCACTGGTAAGACAGCCAAAAACTTTTACTCTAGCGAGAAAGGAATAGTTTTGCTTCTTATCACTAGCCAACAAGCAAAAACGTAAAGAACCAAGCTATTCTCACACTTTGTCGAGACTTATCGAACTATAATATCTAAGAAGCTACACCTGAGTTGGAATTTGCTTTCATCTGAGCTTTCTTCATTTTTAACCGGAATAATAGCGCTTCGCTCTCAAAAGCAGACCAGCATTTTCCATTCAAGACCGCTCAAGTCACGAAGTACAAGCTTTGTGCACACAAGCCACATCAATAACTTTAACGGAATTCAAACTGTACGCGTAAAATTCCTCGAATTCTCTTTGACTCTCTCAAGTTCCTACTACGCAAGTTTTCTGACTAAAATCTCTTCGTTCTCCGTGGTGTGTTGTTAATAAATTATCCTGCCAACCTGGGAAGCACTTCTTTATTTAATCATCCCTAATTTTGTTTTTATTTTTAATTGGATATTTTTTTGCTTTGATCTATTTTTTCTCTACTTTCTAAATAAATTTCTTACTAGTACTTGTTTCTCTATCCCATAAGTTGTACATTTCTGCTTACTTTTTGTAATGTTTTTTTTTTTTCCATCCAACGAAGACTTCTGCCTACTATCGGTAACATTTATTCTTTTGACATAATCAGACTGATTTTTTTTTTTTCATTTTTATTATTGACAATATTACTTGGCAATGGCTTTAGACTGTCAACACCAGACCAGCATTTCCACTTGAGAGTGGCTCGAATAGAAAACTAGAAGTTTCTGGTACACAAACCATGTGCAACATGCTAAGTAAAAGAAAACGATAAGAAAAGCATTGACCGCCCTTTGAATATGACAAGCTCTTCCCACGCAAGTTTTCTAATTAAAACTCTTTGCATTTGATTGTACAAAAAGCGGCAGCAAACTGTCAACTCCAAAACTAAGTGCTCAAATTTTTCTCTATTGATTGCCTATTTGAGGGCTTCCTAAGGATATTAACAACTGAGCTGGCATATATGAACTTTCCCTTCATAACGAAAAGCTTTCCCGCATTTCTGGCGTTTTCCTCTGCTATCGTTTCTGTTCATTCCCCGTAAACCAAGAGATATTACAGTGCAAAATGACACTACATTGCTGCAATTAAACTCAACTCTCAGCCAACACAGCTTGCTGATACTTTCTCTTAACCTCATCCCCTGCAATAATCTTTCTTTCTTTGCACAGCCACAAAAAAAAAAACTGAGTCCACTTACGGCAATCTGCAGGTTCGTCTGAACCATCCGCGCAATCGGGCAAGTTATCGCATTTCCACGGAAGCGGAATGCACCTCAACCCATCCGCGCACGGGAACATATTTGGCCGTCCCGAACACGGCAACGGCATCGGGCTCTCATTCGTTACGGCTGTTAAAAAGGAGAAAATTACAAAATTAAAAATATAGATAAAATGTTCTGGAAGTAAAAATGGAACTAAAACTTTGGAAATGATATGGAAGAGATAACATCATTTTTTTTCCTAATAAAGGCAAGAAAGTCGCGGGGAAAGTATAAAAAGGAACCTGAAGCGTTGGCAATGTTAGAAACATTATATTATCGGAGATCTTTCACAACACGTTTAGCGCTCGTTTGGCAGGATTTGTGCCCCAAAACTGTTTGTTAAACATGTGACTTTTCAAGCTCGATAAGCAACATTCTTGGCAATGAACTCCGGCACTCGGGCGGGATAAATATAAACCTTCCCGAGTTCAGAAATGAAGCGCGGAATCCCTAAATAGAGGCCACGTGGCGTCCCAAGATTGTCGGCCTGACATTCTTGATGCTAAATTGAGTAACTTTTAGATTTCTCCAAGAACTACATTCTCTACTCCCACTCGCCTCTGCCGCATCAACCCTCTCACACTTTAGTCTCCAGCTTTTAAGCATAAAAAGTACGTAAACCAAGTATTCTTTCCTCGTATAATCCTTCCAAATGACTCATTCTACTGGTGATAAGTGTTGAGCAAAGGGCTCCGTTATCTTAGAAACCCGACCACTTATCTCCGCCAGAGGAAACCCCGTAAAGTAGCCGCAAACAAAAAGTTTCCTGTAGCTGAAAACCCCTTTTCAGCTATTTTCGCCACACAAAACCAAACTGCCAATGGGCAAAATGAGTTTGTTTACTCAACTACAATTACCCTATCGATTTAAACGGCTTGTTCAACTGTGAAATTAATGTATATATTTGTTATTGTTTTAAATGTTACTTCAACAGCTATTGAAGTGAAACGATGTACGGCAACGAGCAAAGCTCACGCCGATGAAAGTAATAAAAAAAACTGTGAAATTCAACACAGAACCCTTTTTTTGGCACAGTAGTGATGCACTAGGTTCATACCGATTCACAAGTTGTGCAGGGTAAGACTTTGCCTTCCGAATGAAACAGAATAACGAATAGTGATTTTCTATCCTCCGTAAGTTGTACGCACAGAAAGCCAAGATTAAATCCACCGGTGATAAACATAACCTTAAGCTTTAATCGTAATCCGACTAGCTTTAATATCATCATGCAGACATTTAACCCTTGACAATCGAGATGAAAGCGGTTTCGTGTGTGTATCCATGCCTAGTGAGAAAGCGTCCTGAACCACCTGAGCAAAAAATGTGTAAGAAAGTAAACAAACAACAATGAACCCGTGGAGATAGAGAACAATGTGAACGGCTGTAAAAGAGGGTTAAATTCCTTGGAGGTCACTGTGTATAATGTACAAATACAGTACGAGCTTGCAACTTTATCCTGGCTAACGTTTCCAATCATAGTGACGAATTTAATCATTCGAAAAATGTGTGACTTTGTTCCGGATAGTTAGGATAATTTAGCCCCAAGACAGGGTACTTCTCAGGATTAAGGATAAGTTTACGAATGACATTCTTAGGGTGACTAAGGTACAAATGTAACCGATGACTAATATGAGCATACGTTCTTCGCAACCACGTAACTAGAGCAGTCTTGCGATTTAACAGACCTCAAATTAACAAAAACCTAACAAGATACACTTTTTTATAAAGCTTTCTGAATTGAAAATTTTTTAACAGTATTCATCTTCATCCTTAAAAATTAATCCATTAAAAAATTTTCCATTTCCGGAAAATCAATATCTCGAATTAACGAACGCCTTCCTTCATACTCCGTTAACTTTCATTAGACCTTTGATAACATTCTACCCCAAGATTTACACAAATGAACTAGTTTAACACACAACCACTTTAGCAAACACTTTATTCACGCATCCTGATTTAACGAACACCTACCTTACTAGTCCGTTAAATGCGCTTTAACTGTCAAGATTGTGTTATAACTTGAAGATTTACTGCTCGGTACAAGACGGAGAGCTAGAGATTTTGCATTTCAAGAATAATCTAATTTAACGGACGTCTCAATTCTGAACAGTTGCACTTGCCAAGAATCAGGTAGTACTAAATTCGCTGTTTCATGCTTGAAAATATTTCCATGGAAGACTTTTACTCCAGAAAACGAAATTCACACGAATAAGAAAATGTTTCACCGAACTAACCGTTAGTACATATCACAGATATTTAATTCTTCAGCTAGTGGCTATGAATTTTGCATCACTAAATGACTCACACAAATTGAGACATGTGGAAGTACAAAAAGGTGAGTTTAAGAGGTTAAGAAGGGTTAAAAATTTAACCCTGGTAAGTTAAGTAGTATGAACGCAATATAGCACTACTCCTCTTTGGCCAAGTGACACACCCTCATGCCTTGCTACACACACACAGAGAACAAGAAAAAAAAAACGCTTTTCCACGCTTCCTGAACACGACGTACTAGACATTTAGTGCCCAACACTCACAACAGGAAAAAAGCCTATGTTTAAAAAAATGGCGCAAGTCATCTTCGCGCATCATTAGTCGCGAAACCCATAAAAATGAGGTTAAAGTATGTTGAATGAATAATGTCACGAACGTGAAGGGTAGCACACACGTTTCGCTTTTCATTTATAAAGAGACAACTTGGCACTCGAGACCACGTTACCCCGTTGCAGTTATTAATAATGCCCCGGATGCCACGACGCTTCATTCACATGCACAGGATTTGGCAAATTGTGCTGATGCATTGATGGCCCCCCATTTCCGTCTTTCTCTCTCTCTCCCCTTCTTGTCACATTCAACTCTTGCTCTTTCAGAATACCGACACCCAAAGCCAATGACGTTTCCAAGCCATTCCCGCAAACCTTTACTGCCACCACCAGCTTACATTTCATTATCATAACTTCTTTTCAGCATAGCACCAGAATACGGAACTTGATAAATTCCACCAATAAAAACTGAATTTTATTCTCCCACACCCAGTCATTATTAACAAAGTACAAGAAAAATCTCCATATTTTTTTTCCAAGGAATGCTGCCCTTCTTTACTCAATCTGAAGACTTTTGACGGCAATTAGCCCCAGGAGATGTGATCAAATTTCCCTTTGCCTAGATTTCAGAGTTAGCGGAAACATCGAACGTACTTCCAGCTTTGCACAGTCTGGGAAGCGCGCCTTATTATTTTTCGTAACTTAATACTCTTGGAGATTCATTAGTAACCTCGCGTGCTGCCAGTTTTTTTTTACCCGAATGAAATGCCACGTCATGCTTTTTTCGGGCATAAAAAAACACTCAGCAGCTAACGTCAAATGTGCGTAAAGTTTTGCAGCAGTAAAAGGAAGAACAAAAATTATGCCAACCTGAAGAATTATGAAAAGTAACAGAATTCTAGTTTGTGACTAAATTGAAATTCAAGAAAATCCTGGTAGTAAAGGGAATAAATCTTAACTACACAAATAAAATCAATCTACAGCAGCAGGAATGTAAGTTTTAAAAAATAATCTTTTACAGGGAACATTTCTAAGTTTCTACGAGAGCGTTTATACGCTCATCAGAAACATTTGGATATCATTCTGAAGACTTCTTTTACTGTTATACGCAAAGAAATCTGAAATCTTTAAAAATCTGAAAACTTTGTGCCCTATTAAGAATTTAGATTTTTTTTTTTTACTGGGGATGAGGCGTGAATCATGTTCGTTGCTCTCCCTAGACTTTAACTGGTAGACGCTCGCTTTGATTCATTCTTTACAATGCAAACCCTAAAACGTTCATTTGTTCATTTAAAACAACTCACATTTACAGTTACCATTCATTCCGAACACACGTAAAATTTATTTATTATTATTTATGAGTGCATTTATTGTCATTTTTAATAAATTTTATCTTTAATTATTTCATCAATTTGTAAGTTACTTATGATAGCGAGACACAACACGCAGAGATTCATGTACAGTACTGATGACGTATGCACAGTAAGATAACGGGTTTACTGCTAACCCTTTATTCCCTAAAATAAGTTCTGTCTAGCGACACTATTACTACCCTGCATTTCGCATACGGATTACCAGCATTTTCCAGGGAAATCACCGAAAGTGTTTTGTCATTCGAGAACTCTTAAAGAAATAACAGAAATGGCCTAGCCTACTCAGTATGATTGACGTGCTCTATAAAACACCATTTTTATTATGTTGACTTCTCCCGCCAGGTTTTCTTTAGCTGTTCGGCTTAACCAAGATCGATGTTATTCAGAAAGTTTTTGCAGTCATTCCCGCCTGTCAAGCCCTTGTGAAACGCACCTTCTCCATTACCAAGCCAGTTTTACAGCTACTTAGCATGCCCAGGTGCCATATCTCCACGAAAAAATACCTCTCTGGTCAGTCCAAAACCGGCCCTTTGGGTTCAATAGCTCTCGAACTGTATTCTCCTAGTCTCTCACCCTTTTTCTTCTCTAGTTACGCGTGTGCGTAGAGTACGCCAAAACGGGTACAAAAGCTACTCTTTCTAAAACAGAGGGGGGGGGGGCTTTTAATTNACAGAGGGGGGGGGGGGGCTTTTAATTCCTATTTCCTTCTTTCCCGACTTTGGCTTGTCTGTCCCAGTTCAATGGAGTACAAGTCGATCTCCAGTACTAGGAGAGTTTTTTTTATTTTTGAAAGAAAGAAAAGAAAAAGAGTCAGGCAAAAGGTTAGTAAGACAAGGTCGAGGAGGCACCCGACTACCAGGAGCCGAGCCACGTCAAATATGCATAGAATAGCGAAGAATGTTTCACCATTTACGCAAGTGGTTCTAGCTTGTCCCGATGGTACCATACAGTGGCGAACGCTTCTCTATTTTTTCCTTCCTTTTTTCTTCTTCTTAGGTCGACTTCCTCAAAGACAGACAGAAACACATACACTCCATGTGTATCAACCGAATCAAGTGCTTCGTCCCGTTGTCCATGACAACCAATCCCGGAACACAGGACCCAAAGACGAAAAAGAAAAGGAAGACTACTTTGCTAATACTGATTACAAAACGCCCCCTAAGGCGTTGTCCATCTGTGACAATGGCAGAGAAACAATCCCAGCTGTTCCTGAACATAATAATTAGTCCGACACTCCCAATACCAAGCAATTCAGTGCAATCCGTTGCCTTAAGACGAATGCTGCTCCGAGAAACCTGTAAAGGTTACGAATGATTGTAATGATTGCTTTTCACGGAAAGACCTATTTCTGAAGAGATGAAAAAAGTACTGTTTCAGGGATAAGCAATCCTTTTTTCGGGTGGCAATCGCCGAACGGGAGATTCGAGGTAGTGGTGTCGGAATAGAATAGGGAGAATTATGTCTTCTAGCGAAGGGAAGAGCGAAACCTCTCTGGGGAGACACTTTTGAGGTTGAAACATGCAACAAAGACAAGCAGCCAACACGCAAAACCCATAAGGAGGACGTTTGTTTGAAATTTCGTCGCCGTCGATCAGCAAGATCTATGGACACCCTTTTCCACCTCTGGAAACCTGGAGAACCGCAGAAAGCGAGAGAAAGAGGCTTCGGCTTCCTCCGTAGGCAGCACTTTGAATGATCCTCGACCCGCTTCACTGCATTTCAAAAGCTTTTTTTCCCTTTCAATACTTTGGGTTTCATGGCAAAAGTCGTCCAAGCATACAAAAGCCACCCAATAATAGGATTTTGATTCGCCTCCCCCTCATCTACCATCATCGCAAATGTTCTCAGAAATTTAGCTCCAAGCATTTGGAAACAGAAATTCCAATATTTACCATTTAACTTATAACAGTACTAGTATAGATTCTTGAGATTTCTCAAAAGCTCCAGCCGATTAACTCGAACAATTTACACGATATAGCAGCAGGCAAAGGCCTACGCTTTATAATGGGGAAATTTTGATATTAATTTGATTTTAGCTTGTCTAAGTTCTGCATGTTCTTTAGTTTCCAAATAGCAGCAGGAAATTGCATTTTAGGAAAACTTGTTTCTTGGTTTTATTTTTCAACTCGCTTTAGTCTACTTCATAACTGGCGGTCAAATAATCTTTATTATTATCAAAGCTAATATTTTTTTCTAAAATCTGTAATCTGATTGAAGTCAGGGTATGTGTCATTATTTATCATTTAATTCGACTACATATTTTAGCATATTTTTATTTTATTGCGTAAACTGTCTTAGGTCTGCCAATTTAATTCACGGAAATCTAAGAAAATACATTCATTTAATTTTGTACGAATAACAGTTGAAGTAACTATTATTAAAATTATGCATCTTACCAAAGACAGATGAGGTGAAGAAAAAGAAAAACGAGGCTTTGAGCCGAAAACCGATCCCTTGTTCATTACTGGTAATATACACACGCTATTTGCACAACGTGTCCGTGTAAATGGAAACTCCGGAGCCATTCAAGAACTTCCGTTTTGGAATGCTACCAAGAAGCTGGGGCACGCCGGGTCCTGTCAAGTGCACAAGTCCTAATTCTGAAAGAAATATAGACCCCAACGCCAACTAGGAGGAAGGCTTCCTCCAAGCAGGCCTTAAAAAAAGGAATGGAAATTGACAAGAGGCATTGGCTTGGACACTGGATAACTGTTTCCACGTTGCCACTCATGATTTACTGAGGTTGTTTGAACGTCTTCTGTAACTACACCACCCTCTGTACACTGTACCTCTCCGCAGTCTTCCCGCCCATCCTAACCCCCCTCTCAGTAAATGGCGGGAAAGATCGAAAGACTTGGCAGCAAGGCAACAGTTCCCGGCCTGGTTGACAAAGGCAATTCATCTCAGACCTAGTAATGCACGACACGATTCACCAAGCCTGGCATGACATGGGCCGTACATGTTTTCCTCCGCGTCGCTCCTCGACACCCTCAAAGTTTTGCCCATGGCTTCGTACTATGCCAGGCCGATGGTCCAATTGCCCATTTTTCTTTTTCCACGAGGCTTACTGTAACTGGATCTTGTGCTAAACCATATCTGCGAAAAACGAGATTCCCTAAAATATTGCGAAGGTACCGAAAAGGAGAGGATGCTATAACCAAGGTTTTTGTCTTTCCATTTCGGTTCCACTTCCATGGCATAATACTTGTTAAAAAAATAGTTTCACTTTTATTTATTTTTTTCATTTTTTTCGGTTCACTGAAATTACCTGGCTTGTTATGGACTTGCTTCTTGCTCGCACTAGCTGCAATGGTGCTGCTGTTCTTGGAAGGTGTGAACAGCGCCGTGGGTGTAGTTATCCCAGAAGGCGATGTTTGTGCGCTGGTCAGGGTCAGGCATAGCACCAAACAGGTCAGCAGGAGCAAGGAGGGCCGCCAACATCGCCGGGCGCCCAACTTGTTCATCCCAGGCAGCTCCATGCTGCGACAAACCATCAACGAAAAATGGAAGAAATAAGTATCAGGTGGTCGTTATGGAAAGAACCATTTGCATTGGTATGTTAAACACTTGCAAGCTTTTGTTATTGTCGTTTTTCTCCATAAAAACGGAACCTTTGGGTGACTCAAGGTCAAAACATACACTGTTTGTTCTACTTTATTGCTCCACGCTTTTGTCACCGTGACAAAGAAACGGAATACGAGCGCACAAAAAAGTTACATAAGTGAAATAAATAACAACAGCTAATAAGTTCTTACACAAGTTAGTAGAGAACCCTTACTTTCATCGCGTTACTAACGTGAAAGTTGTAACTCTATTTTTTACAGAAAAAAAACTACGGGATAATGGGAACCGACAGAAAAAGAAGGGATACAAGCACTAGAAAAAAAGCATGAAAATGTTTAAAAATTCTAGAAAATTAAGGAAAATGTCAGGTCTATAAACACTCAGAATAAATGTTAACATACGAAAATACAGAAACAGCAGAAAATAGAAGAATTTAGGTTTTAGATAACTTAAACTATGCAAATCTAATAAGTCATGAACTTAGAAATCAATATTGGAGAATCAAAAATTAAATACATAAAGCACAGGAAAATTCAACAATTATCGAAAACCTAAGTAAAGTTTTGAAATAAACTGCAAGACTTTAGATAATGTTAGAATTATGTGACGCGGTATTTTGTTTTCGAAATAAAAATAAATAAATGCGATTTATGTCGCGTGCCGAACACAATGAATAAATTAGAGGAATGAGAAATTTGCAGAAAGTCAGACAGATATCTTTCTGAACATTGTCTATTATACACCCCGTGAGATTACTAAAGTACAAGTCGCCTTTTTTCAGACACAATGTTTTTTTAGTGAAACTTTTGCACTAGGTAGGTTTACTTCGAAGTAGATGAATTAAGTTCGTAAGAATTTTACGAAAACGACTACTATTTTTTAACAAAAAAATTGATTGCGTCACAGGCTAGTTACAGTTAGTGTTCCCATCCGTTTCTTTGGTTTTAGGCGCCTCCGGTGTGAAAATGTTACCTAATTTAACTTAACCTAACTAAGCTCAACCTAACCTGCAAAACTTAACCTAAAAAATAAGAAAACCTGAGGAAATGCAGAAACTGTCACAAAGTCCTAAGTAGAGACCAGACAACTTGGCGTGGTCCGGAATCTACTGGAGATGAAGAATGTAGTCGAAAAATTAGGAATGGAAAGACTTAAATGTAAGGAGGCAAAGAAAGGGTTAAAATTAAGATGACGATAAAGACTAAATGAAGTGTAATGATCTGTATGTTGGTCTAAGTTTCGTAGTCCTTTTTTTTTTTTTTTTTTTTTTTGTCCCAGAGAGGTTTCCATGACGCGATAAGCATCATGAAAGAGTAGCTGATCTGCATAGCCTTCACACCGTACCACTTTCGGTTTCCATCCAAGGCAGGTTCAAAGCCAAAAAGGGGACCGTGGTGAGTCGGTTGAAAATGCAAGAGGTTTTCCGGGAACATAAAAGACCCATACCAACCATGTTGAGGAGCTTAGGGGATGCGGAATCACAGTAAGGATTTACCTGGGTGAACTGATGGGAAAATGCTTGTTTAAATAACAAGCGGCAAGCCAAAGTTTTCCAACCAGAATCGCGTTTTAGTTTTCTTATTTTTTTCACTTTAAATACACAATCTAAAATCACGACAAATAACTGGGTTTCTTTTTTTCTCAGAATGATAAAAACATGGCTATAAAACACTTTTTCAGGCAGAGGGTTCTGCGCTTCCCAAGGACATTAAAAGAACAAGACACTTCTACAAACTACACTAATGGTAAAATGTGTTTCATCTCATCACGCGCATCCTTTTATCCGAAAGGGTAAAATGAGCTAAAAAGAGAACAAAATATGTCCACAGAGTAGTAGTAATATGTCGCGAGCATTTACATGCAACGTCAACGTGTGCACAAGACAAACAGTGTCACTATGCTAATAACACTAATACTCTACGCTATGAGCTTCCGCGTCGAGTGCTCTACAGCGTCTGAACTCTGAAGGCCGCAAGAAAAGAAGACGGGGCCTGCGGCACTTGCGCCGGACTCTCCGCGCTCTGACCAAACCCGCGGACCGAGCTTTCCCTTTTCATGTGGCTTGTGGCGCCAAAGGTGAGCAGTTTCGAAAGCCTCCTTACGTGGAAGAAAAGTTTTCTTTGGCGAATGTAGAATAATACCTTTCACTTAGAAAAGCTATTTTCTTCGTATAAGCTCTGCTTCTTTTTGCAAGTTATTATTTCCATTTCAATTTTTGCTCGTGCATTATCGCTTGCTCGAGGGCAGGTCAAAATTGTATCGCATCGTTTGAAAACGGGAATCATATCATGTATCGTGATGTTTTTAGTCGATTGCGATCTTAGATTCGATTCTAAAGCCATATCCGACGGGAAAAGGTATGTTTGTAAATTTAGCGAAAACATTTAGCCAATATTAGCAAAATCTCTTACCAAACTATAGAAATTACAATGGGAGGTGATCACGGTCATGGTCATGGTGTTCCAAAGGTTCCGGACTGGCAAATATACCGAGTTAAGGATGTCCCAAAACTTGTTGAAGTAGAAAAACTTCTTGCCAGTCAAGGTTTGAAAGACCCATGGCTGAGGTATCTTTCCTTTTTCTGTGACTTTTAAGAGTATTCTAACCGTGCTATGTACATACTAGGAATGAAGTTTGGCGATATCAAGAATTCGGCACCTTTAAGTCCAGAACGCAGAGCTTCTTCTTCCGTGGCTTTAAATGGGGTTTCGGCGCTTTGCTAGTAGCTATAGCCGTTGAAAAGGGTCTAGAACAGTTTTCGCCTTCCCACGGTCACCACAAAGAAGGCGCGCACGGACACCATTAAAGAGTTCTAACTCTTGAATTTTAAGAATGGTGTGCTAGCGAGTAAATTAGGCAAAGCGTTGTACATAAATACAAGCAAAAGAAAATACAAAACAAAGGAAGGCTCTATCTGCGATGTTTTGGTTTAAAGGGAAGATTCCTAAGCATTTTGACGTTACAGCACGTTCTATGCTTTTTTACTTTGTGAAAGAGAATAAGAAATTTAATAATATTTATCTTTAATGTGGGTGGACGAACCCCACGACGTGGTTAAAAGTATGCCCTACTGTTTTATTACAGCCAAAACTTAATTATGTGACCAAGTATAAGTGCAGAAAGGTTACGCTTTCCCCTTCCCCTACAGCACGACAAAGCCTAAATCATTCCGCTAAAGAATATACGCGATTTTGACGTCGCTCGCAACAATTCCTCTATGTCCTGCATAGAATACAAAGAAATCCTTTTCAAGTGAACAGCAATTCTTCGGTCGGGAACTTTTGCCAAAGCCAGCTACGTGAGATTCTGTAGTCTGTGCGGTAATCACTATTGACATCAAATACATCAGTTCGAGTAATATACCCGTCATCAATGTTGAGAATAAGCTGTAGCATGATAGAGATTACCTCCAACCCATAACTCATAGTACTAGTTGGTTCTATTTGTCCGACTTGGACTTGTTGACTGTAAGTATACTTCTACTAACATCGTCCAAATAAAGTAACATGAATCAATGTATTCAAGCATTCGTACCAACCAAATGGTTTTAGGTTTTCCTGGAAAGCCATATAACAAGAAAAAGGTTTTTGACTCACTTTGGCACCCAAGTAGGAATGATAGTCAAGAGCTGGCTCAATTGAAGAGTACTGTAAAGGTTAGTTACAAAAATGGGTCGAGTGAACGTCCAAAGCGACTAGCACACATCACAGACGGATTGGGGCTTTCTTTCGGGTTGGGTTGAGACGGAAATTAGAAGTTAACGTTGATGTTTGGCATACTAAAATGCGCCAAGAGTTTTAGCTACCACTTATAACAAACAGGCGAAATTCATAAATGAATGGAAATAACCCCATTTCCTCTGGTACACGTAATAACAATCAGCAACACCATTCGACAGCTACTTAAGTAAAAAGTGCTTTCTTTAGCAAAAAATGCGAACTTCTTTTAACCCAATTACGTCAAGGGGTTTTTAAACTTTAAGTTTTCACAGTTAAAGGGTTTCTAGCCCTACTGACAACGAAAAAGTGCTCTAAAGCTTTAAAAGGACGATATCTTTTTTTTTTCTTTTAACCAATATCAGGGAATTGAACAACAACAATTTTGTTGCTTTCTTAATGACTAGTCTACGCTAGCGGTAAAAAATCGGGCTACAAGAATTGTAGAAAAGCGAGAGCAAAAAAACTCGCTACAAAACAAGACGGGTTTAAGTGCATGTGTGAAGCGTTTTATGAATTTTTTCCTTGGTCGCTGCAATCGTTTGGTCAAAAAACAACGCATCTTTTCAACTATAAAATGGAATCCGCTGCTGTGTCATCTTCATGAAATTCCAACTCATCCGCGCTCTTGCGCTCTTTATCTTTCCGCGAGCGTCGACGTCGTCTTTCCCCTGCTAAACGTGGTGACTTGGGCAAGAACAAAGCTTCGTGGAAGTCATCCGAACTGGGCGTGCCCTCCACCAAGAGCACCGTGCTCAGCGCCCCTTCGGTGGGCGATTTGGGAAAGCAAAACACTTGTTTGTCACGCTGAGGTTCGCAGGCCGAACGTGAAACTTGACGTGGTGATGCCACAGGAAAGGGAGACAATGGCCCTAGGGCGCCACAGTTGCTAAGCCCCGGTAAGGCCGAGGCTGAAATGCTGTGGAGGTTCGACTCTTGATCAGTGCCTAGTCCTCTAGGTGTGGCTGCCGGAACGGGCTGGGTAGTGATCAAGCTCGCTGACCGGGAACGACAAGGCGGATCGGGCCGGGCTTGAGCCACTGGTACGCGGCTCATATGCGGCGACTGAGGGACGGTCAAACTGGAAGAACGCGACTGACGCGCTGCTGCGGGCGGCGATTGGTCCGCCATGAGATCGTGCAGCAAGGAGTTTGGTTCTGGAGTGCGACAGATGGATATTCCGCTGATGTACAAAGTCGGTGAGCGGGGAATTCCCGTCTCGGGTTCTACATCAGAATCAGGTTGTAAGGGTGTTCCAGCAGCATCCAGAACTGCGGCAGCAGCAGCTGCCGCAGTGGAAGTCAAGCTCAGTCGTAAGCCCGGTGACCAACGTGATGTGTCTTCTACCTGCGACTGCCGTTGGAGTTTCCGCCCCTGACGACGTTGGCGGGTGCGCTCCTGCGGCTCGGCGTCCTCCTTGGCACCAGTGATGCCAGCGTCCCCGCAAGGACTCCAATCTTGGCTACCCGTGGAGGAATCGTCCCGTTTGCAAACTCCGCCTTCTTCTTCTTCTAGTTGACTCAGTTCTAAATACTTCTTCAGGCAGCACTTCTTCACAGAGTTGTCTTCATCTTCAGTGGAATCATACTGGAAGTCATCGCTGCCGAAATCTGTGCCCAAGCTCTCCAAACGGAGCAAAGTCCTGGTAGGAGCGGAGCCATTAAGCGCCAAGCGTGTCATTTCTTCTACACCTAGATGGTGACAGTGCGGCTCAAGCTCAAACTTTACGCTCGAATCGATGACGTTCCTCTTTCCGCTTAGGCGCCGCACGTCGCCGGTGGACTGAGAGCGGCGAGGCACCACCACACATCGTTGACCACCGTCAGAGACGGTTTCTTGTTCGTTGTCTTCACAAGAGGCGGAGGAGTACAAGGCAGCACCGTTTTCGTGTAAATCCGAGATCTCGAAGTGACCGTCTGCTTCAGGACACGCGTTGCTGACCAGCGGGACCCCTAAGGCGGGTGAACGCGAATCAGGGGAGTCAAAGAGGTTCTTGTGAATCTTGGTGTCGCCCGGAGGTTCGCAATCAAAGTTGCGTAAGGAAAGCTCGTGCTTCGCTAAGCTTTTGAGGAAGTAATTCACTGCCAGATCGGCCGCTTCGCCTTCACTTGACAACTGCGAGCCAGTAGCTGCCGATTCTTCTACCACGGTAGGTGGCGACGGTCTAAAGTTCGCCGGTGAGACTGTTTTGCTCGACCCTGGCGTCTGCGCTTCTTGCAAAGAAAGATGAATAGCCAGTCGCAACTGAGCTTCTTCAGACGAATCTGGAAGGGATGGTGGTAAAAAAAGGTATATAACGTCTACAGCTTATTTCTGTCTGCAAAGCGACAATAAACAGTGAGGAAACTGACCATTCGGGGGGTAATCTAAATCTTGACTGCCACACAAATGCTGTGGAAGAGACAAAGATGCCTGGCTCCGATTTTGTTTCTTCATTTCATCTTCAATCAACTGCAAACGCGACATTTCCAGGGCGATAACGAGATCCATAGTCACGTCCGTAGCGAAACGGTTCGATTCTTCACCTATTTCGTTACACAAAATAAACATATACGATATAAGTTAGACAGCAATGAATTTATGTCATAGATATCAATGATTTACTTGTTTGTTCATAGCGACTGCACCGCAAACTGCAAAAACCATGAACACGTCCCGTTCTTGGATTCCTAGCACGCGCTCTTCCACAACCCGGTCTTCCGCAAGGACCAAGCAAACTCACTGCTAAGGCTTGATTCACATCGCTGTCCTGAAAGCCAGTTACTAATCTCAAAACTTTTTTATCGGACTTTCTCCTACTTATTTACTATATTGATGTCATATTTATTTACTTTATTGATTTTCACTACTACTTATTTACTATTTATGTTTATTTATTTACTTGAACTATAACTACGTACTTCCTCATCCGAGTTAGCATCCGGCCAATCATAAATAGCTGCCAGATTGGTGTGTCTGCCTTGACTGTCTTTCACCCAAGGGTTGTTAGGGTCCAACTCACGTAAAGACGCCGCAATGGATTCCGACATGGGTTCATGTTCCTGGGGATCCATTCCTGTCAACCCGGGGATGCGTCTCCGGCGGAAGCGTCGTAAAGCAGGCGGAGTTTCGGGTGGAATCAAGCCATTGCTAACTGCCCGTGTGAATTCGTGACGTTTGCGTCTTACTTGAGCAGTCATGTTCACAATTGAGGATCGAGGCGTCCGTAAGTACGGTCTGGCAACCATTTCGGAAAGTTTTTCCGTCACGCCTTCCAACTCATTCTAGAAAAAGGCAATACAAACGCTTTGTACGTTAATATGCAACCGAACAAGAATAATACTCATCAACTATACCATTCCACTACAAAGCAACTGTTTTAAAATACACTTTGAGCGTAAAATGTGTTTTACCTGCATAAATTCAAAAATGGTTTTGTTATATCCATTATCTTCTAAGTAATATCCATAGACGTATGATCCACACAAGATCCGACGCGCTTTGAGCAATTCTCGGATGCCATCTTCAATGAATTTGGTCGACGCTAAAGCTGCGGTAGAGGTCGTAGTCAAATTGGGGGAAGTCGGATCAGACCGGCAGAATACCGCAGACATATCGTTCGCGCTATCGAACCGAGGACTTGAAGGATCTAAATACAACTCGGGTCCAGACTTTCGCGCTTTCTCAAAAGGACATATCACTTACTAGATGCAGCACCTGATTTACATGAAGCTTGAGCAGCCAATGACGATGCCAGTAGCTCCATCTTCTTCCTTGCCGAGTGGAGTAACGGCTCTTCAAGTACTCTGGAATGATCGTGATTTTTGTACCGGGTATAATAGTGCAGAAATCGGTTCAATTCCTGCAACTGCTTGCTCCTCTGCAGCGCCTAAGGAAACGAATTGGCACTAATTAAACCTCAAACTTTTAAGTGGAGAAGTGAGAAAAAAATAGAAATGGAAATTAAAAAACGCTAGAATAAAAACTGAAAAGAATCTTATTTGCATATCAAGAGTTGCCTGAGTCTCGAATGTTCCGATAAGCAGCCCATTCTCCACCCAGCTTTAACTATCGTTTGATTGCGTATGTTTGAGATTATAATTTACTCGACGACTTCGGATAAATCTTTTGAGATGGTTTGAAAATGGTTGAGATGTCCATCTTGGGTGATTCGCTTACTTCGTTGATCAACGTGCCTTGCTTCTCATCCGCTTTGTGCGTTGCCTCAAAACGATTACAACGAAAGTAGCCACCAGTAGCGGAACTATGTTTCTTCCAAGATTCCAGGCAAACCCAACAAAAATCGAACTTGCACTAAATATGACATGTTGTTCAGATTTTTCTTAAAGTAATTTGGGCCAACAAAGTACTTTAGAACATTTCATATGATTGCACCCTTCATTTTTCTGGATAGGTGACCTGCAATTGGGGCAAGCTTTGCAATGTGTGACCAACCAAAAACAATTGGCTGCGTCTTCAGTATCCAGGCACGTGGATGCCAACTGCTCAGGTTTGATTTCTTGAACTTTGGCTAACCAGGCTTGCCATTGCTCACAGCCTGCTGGAGCATGAGCTTCTCCTAAACATTCCCTGCAAAACCCAAGCCAATCAATACATGGGCACCCAGAAAATTGGAAGGAAACTCAAAAATATCTAAGAATGAAAAGTAAATTTGCCACGAACAGAAAAACGGAAACGGGGAAAAAATCAAATACAGAAACAATTAAATACCAGCAGAAAAAATGACCATTGCCACAATCAACCGCACGCGAGCTTGGTGGGGGTGGCGGGGGTACGGGTTGATTTTGTTGTGGCTGCTGTTCAGCCTCCGGCAATTTGACAGCACGACCGCAGCCAGGCATAGGACACCATTTAATACAAGGATTCGTTGCAACAAAGGCCTACGCCAAGGGAAAATCGTCGTTTCGGGATATCAAAACAAACCAATCATTTCTTTTTTGCCCGGTATCGTCATACTAATATGAATCGAGTACTTACATTGATATCATACTGTAAATACTTCCGCGCCATATCCGGACTAACTAGCGCCTCGATAACATCAATGGGCACTAAGATTGAACACCCGTAGGCGGGGCAAAGGATATGATGGGCATCACCTTCAGCAATCTTGATTGTCAAGTACGAGCTCCAGCAAGGGCGACAGAACGTGTGAAAACATGGAACAATCACAGGGGACCCTGCTGGAAAGATCGGCTCCAAGCAAATATCACACTGGAAACACAAAGATCATAAATCTGCCACAATATGAATGATTATCTAAAATTTACCGAGTGTTGTTCTTCGTTCTGCTCATCTGTTTCGAAACTGGCACTTCTTTCAGGAGACGCTAAATGAGCCATGATTGCTCCCGGACTCGCTAAAGGCTCGTCCAAATGTTCTTGGAGAACTCCGGACGAGGGCGTTTTGGAATGAACATTTAAGGCAGAAACAGGCGGTTGGACGCCAGCTAAAGTGCATACTTGCACGGCATCTTCCATCCATTTCTCTAGTAAGAGCTCACGCGACCATTCTGCCCAGAGGAAAAAATTATATCGATATTAAAGTCAAAAGAAGATTTAACATTACCATGTTCGCGTAAGAGTGCCTCGGCCGTAAATAAGGGTATGTGAAGCATATCCGCAGTTTCTATCACTAATTGGTCCTTGGCTTCTTGCAAATCTTGGCTGCGTAAACCGGTGTACACCTCATCTTCATCGCCGTCCAGAAACGCATCGGTTTTCGCCTCTGATAATGAATAATTTGGACACATCGGATCTTTCTGCAGCGACCGTGCTGGTGATGTTGGTCGCAAGTCGCTTTCAGACGATGCGGGTGCATCAGCCTTGAGAAACATACATGATGCTCTCTTTAGTCTACTTCGCGTTATTGGGTAATTGAATATGCCATCATTTACAAAAACCATGCGAGATTCCAAAAAGAGAGCGATTTCATGATGGCCTGCTTTCATAGCTACATCACAGGGCGTAAGTCTCTCTTTGTTTTCAAGGAAAAGTGGTGCTCCCGCATTCACAAGAAACTCCACGCAACGTTGTAAGCCACTCATGGCTGCGTTGTGTAACGCAGTATTCTCCGCCTGCGAAGGAAATACATTTTTTAACCCATCTTATACGTATATAGAGTGTTTGCCTCATCTTGAGCTTTTAAGTCTATGGTTTCCACGTCTCCGTTTGGTAAGCTTTCACCTTTCCAAACCAGTAACAGTGCAACGCAGGCTTGACGCTTTTCTGCTGCTGAAGGTCCGGACGAAGCTTTGCTTGCAGGAATCATGCAAGCTAAATGGAGCGCGGTTTCATTACGACCATTCCTTTTGTTAGGATTTCCCCCATGATCTAGGAGAAACTTCCTGGCAAACGGAACAGAACAGTTTCTTACTCCAGAACTATGAAATAAAGTGGTATTACCTGAGTAAGTGTTTCATGCTATGGTGGCAAGCGTAATGTAAAGCTGTGTTGTGTCCGTGGTGTTCCCCGTAACTTAGGTTTGGATCAAGGGATTTTTGCAACTCCGGGGAGTTATGATATACCTGTTACAAAAACACAACGTCCATAAAAACGCGTTTTATCAATTTATAATACGTTTTAGCTTACATGCATTGCCGCATACTCATCGCCGTGCTGCATATATTTCCTGAACTTTGAAGAAGAGCTTCCCATGGTAACGAGATCAGTAGGATAACTCAAGGGAAACGTTTAGCTTAGATTTGATAGTTCTGTATTGTTGTTGTGTGCACCCGACGGAGGATCATTTTCTCTATAGCAAATAATAATAATAATAATAATAATAATAATAATAATAATAATAATAATAATAATAATAATAATAATAATAATAATAATAATAAATAAATAAATAAAAAATAGAGAGATTGGTTAGTTACACCAGTTCTTGAAAGGCTTTTCGTGGGTGCTTACTGTAGCAGTCTATACAGGTTAATTTCCAAGGCAGATTACAGAAATAAGCTACAGGTTATCGCTTACGCGGCCATGTTTGTTTCGCAAAGTACCCGCCCAGTCGTAAAACTTGCGACGCCCACCTTTCCGCGGAATTTTCAAGCTTGACATCGGCGTTTGTGGGGACAAGCCTACGTGACGGGATGTACGTAAGACACCAATAAGATACTCACACAATGTTGCGTATGCACTCCAAAACAAAATGTGTACTAGCTTTACATTAATAGCGTTTTCACGGACAATTACGAAAAGGATGTTTGGTAATACATAAGGTAATCTGTAGTAATTCACCGTAAATGAAAGGACTCTACCGTAGAGATTCGCATTCGTTTGAAAGGACATCTTGTAACTGGTAGTCTGGACGAACACGAAAAAAATTTTCTATTGTTTCACGGCTGAAAACCAAGTCTGTATTCGATCATGTAATTACCCCGAGATTTCGTCAACGGGGACACGTGCGCACCGTAATTAAATTTTTGTTTTACTTAAAATTAAAACAATATCAAATAAAATTTACTAGTATTTAGAGAAGATTAAAGAGCAACATAAAAGGCTAACCATTTAAATCATTTGCACGAGCTTTAAGTGACTGTCCCAATAAATGCAATTTCTTTTATTGATTTCTCACAACTACATGTGCATACATACATTTCCGAAAACACAATTCCCAGTTCTGGGGTCGTGGCTCGTGTGGGAAAATGTGATGAAAAATAAGGCACAGGTTTTTCGGATAACTGGACACACAAACTTTGTTAGCCAAACTTAAAACATACGCCGATTGTGCACAGAATACAGAATACATACTTCTCTTTTCGTTCTTTTCTTTCAACAGTGACATTATTTCTACAGTTGTTAGCCCTCTAATTATAATATTTTCTGATCCTTTCCCAGCTTTGCTGCTAAACAGAGACGTCGTGCCATATGGGGCCGGGGGGGCCCGCCCCTCCCCCCCAAATTTTTGCCATCCTGAAAAATAAGGTATCATTGAAAACTCATTAACTCTTTTATTAAGAGAAATCCAAAATCGCCCCCCCCCCCATTTTTGAAGTGCACGACGCCACTGCTGCTAAATCTGACTTTTCATTGCCCTTAAAACCCTCGTGTCCCAGTACCCATTGTATAGCTACATCTTTCCTTGAGTTTTTAAAACCATAATTGACATTTGAATTTCCTGGATGACTCGGCTGTATTTCTTGTTATCATATTTTTTTTCCAAAACTGCCGCCTTTGAATTTGCAAAAATTCTCTTTCGGATCCACATGCTGCGCAATATAGCAACCTGTGTTCCACTGTGCCTGTATGCTCCCTGCAATTTTCGCAAATATCTGTGTCTTTAAGATTGAATCTCTTCATCCACCACCCTACCTTTGCATGTTTGCTTCTTATTCTTAAAAGCGCTACGGCTACTCTTCTATTCGGGTGTTCTAGCCATGGTTGCGGTTTGAGAGCCCTGGCCGCTTGTACTAATTCTTGTTCAGTTTGGAGTTTTAATGTTCTTAAAATTCTTTTTTCGTTCTTTTCTTTAAAAAGTGACATTATTTCTTCAGTTGTTAATCTTCTAGTTATAATATTTTCTGATCCTTTTCCCTGCTTTGCTGCTAAGTCTGCCTTTTCATTACCCTTAAAACCCTCGTGACCTGGTACCCATTGTATAGCTTAGTCACGGAAAATAAATACCAATATAATTTCATTTGGTTGTGTGGTTTCCCAGTAGATGGCATAAGAGGCTCTACAGCTCGATACCGGCGAACCCCGCGGACCTTTTGCAAGTATCGGTGGAGGATGGCGTCAAACGTATCACTCTAAACAGCTCTAGGAACCGGAACGACTTGTCTTTTGCCATGACTAACGCCTTAAACGCCACAATTAAAGAAACAAGCTCCGTGTCTTGCATCGTTCTGAATGCGGATGGGCCACTGTTTTCGTAAAATTTCAGTAAAATCTTCATGTAACGGACCGGAAGACAAAAGTATTCGAAATTTTTCAAGTTCGTTGTGGTGACGCTTTTCCAACAGGTTATTTAACTTAGGATATAAAAATCCGTTATAAATCGCATTTGGCATTTCGTTATAAAAGAGTTCGTTATTAAGTGAATTTTCTATCTTGTTGTTGTCTATTTATTTTTGTTAAACATTATGTTCTCATTTATTTTTAATTCGTTTTGTTTTTCTCATAGTATCAATTTCGGACTGTTTTGCTCAACGCCCGGTATTCCTCTAGTGCGCGCCGTGCCCCGTAAGGTGGCAGCGTATATGCTCTTCACGGGACTTCCTATATCTGCTCAGCAATCTTCAGCGGCGGGACTAGTAAGCCGTGTGGTAGCAGAGAAAAAATTGGAAGAAGAAACTGCGACTGTTGTTAGCAGCTTGAAGGGCAAAAGTCGGCCGGTGGTGGCGCTGGGCAAGAAGTTTTTGAACAAGCAAGTCGGCCTCACCATCTTGGAAGCCTTTCAGTAAGCCTGAAACGTTCAAACGCAACTAACAATAATTTTTGGCATGATTAAGAGCGGGGGGAAAAGTCATGGTGGGCAACTTGCAGCTAAAAGACGCCCACATTGGCCTGAAAGCTTTTGCAGAGAAGAAAAAGCCCCTTATATTTGCATCAGAGCTTTGATTTATAAAGGATTGTGAAGAAAAGTAATTGATTCGATTCTTCGCTGCTTGTAAAAGTAGAGAACCTTTATTTTAAATTTGTAGCGTCATCGGTGAATTTTGAGTACATATCCTACGGTTAGAGGAAAACATAAACTCCTTCCATTGTTGTTTCTTCCAAAAAGCATTCGAATATAATGTGATATAATAAAATAATAGAACCCTCGTTTTTATGGGACAAGTCACTAAATTTACGTAAGCATGTCGCTGAAAAGTACAACTATATCCATAACCAAGTTACTTTGTATAAGTAAGATAAATCGTTAAACGCCTCATACTCACTTGTGTCTAGAAATTTAGTGTGAGATCAACTGTGATCTCTGCGGAGGAAAAACGGCGCCATATTTTGTTCCGTAATCTCTGAAACATTTTTAGTGGCCACTTTTCCTATTAGCCTCTTGGAGGTTGAAGAGAAACCACTGAAGTTTTTGAAAAAGTGACAAGAACATGCTGCGCAATTGTAAAAACAAAACGTGGTGCAAACTTTTTATTTGATATAGGACTATACCTCACACTAACGTTAAGGCCCTCTAACGAGTTATGTTCGCGTTCGTAAAAAGTGATTATCAGTGAATGTGGTCGGACTTTTCTTTCATTGTTGCGGTTTGTTGAAGGTCCGCAAGACCAAATAATGACAATCGCAGGCCGCTGGCAAGCCAGTCCGCCTCTGATCACGGTAAGAGTTGAACAGAAACAGGCTTTACAAATTCGTTTTAGCGCCGGATACGAATCTTAAATGTATGCGTGAGTTTCTCTTTCTTAGACAGAAAACATTATTGTACAAAATGGAAATTGTTGCAGAAGGAGCAAACAGTAAGGACACATTACGCTTCATATGCGGTGTTGTATTGGCAACTTATAGAATAACCAGGGGTGTGAAGTGAGTGAACATTTTGGTAGTTAATCACGCACACCGATCTACTGATAGATTAGTGAAGTGCTGTGGACTGCCGTGAAGTTGATACCAAAAGGAAGTGGCTGACGTGCTTTTGCCAGAAGAAATAAAGCTTAACGGCATTATTCAATACAAGAACCAATTTAGAGATGTTTCGCATTCAATTCGTAGATTATTTCTGAAGAAACAGGAATTGGTTATAAAAATGTTTGACAGTTAGTTAAGTAAGAGTTACTTGGCAAACGCATGTAAAACGATATTCCGAAGGTACCAGCGTCACGTCGGTTGAGCTCAACAGGAGGCAGTACAGTGTATCATCAGTGAAGACAGAAAAAGCAATGCAACTCGGGTCGTTGGAGCAAGCTGTAAAACAGTCATCTGGGTTGTCTACCGTCACCCCCGGACCTTCCGGACCCTGACCGCATAGGCAATACGACAATTTGGGGCAAATGGTACCTGCAGATCGCATGATAGGACATAAACACGAACCATTCAGATTTAGAGGGGAAAGAGCTGGAATATTTCATGTCAACATCACTCGATTATTTTCTAAGACAGTTTTCGCGGTTAACCAGAATATTAGGTGAGGGAAGGGAGGAGAGACAAAAGTAACGATACACGAAAGTAACAAAAGCCATAAATCTTAACGACAGGTTTCAAGTGCTGCAAAAATAAGTCATGTCACACAC